>DWDU01005151.1:0-10211 GCA_018245575.1 Jemadia suekentonmiller
TTAGAACATTTTTGTAGTGCCCGACCCGGGAATCGAACCCAGGACCTCCCGATCGGCAGTCGTACTTGCAACCAACACGACCAACGAGGCAGTTATCTTATACTTCATTTATACTTATATATTTTTTTATTCAGTTTTTTTTTATTTTTACCCATTTACAAGCCGAGGACAGGGCGCGATGGTGCTCTTTGTGGGAGGCCTATGTCCAGCAGTGGACTGAGATAGGCTGTTGATGATGATGATGATTTATAATCTCAATAAAAATTCCAATTCTCATCCTAAAAGACAAGCTCAATTCGCCTACCTTATTCATTATTACCAAATTAATCCTCTGGAACTTATAACATTGATTTTCTGCCTATCACTTGAGAGCCACTTAAATCGCTTAGCGCTACATCCTAGGCATCATCTTGCATAAACGCAAACGTAACATCACGCCTGTTATCCCCGAAGTGGTAGGCAAAGGAATGTAATACACACCCACGTTTCACCAGTTACGTTTATGTCCTAACCAACGAGACCAACGAAATAGTCTATCAATTTCCATCAAGCATGATATTAGGCAAACGGCAACCTATTGCTATTAAGAAAAAAGCTAACATTTATATGGTAGAGCATAAGCAGGGTCATAATACAACGAGGCAAATAATGAGGGATAGAAGTGGCCACACCATCTACCATCACTCACGTCCCTATAAGTAACCAATGACAAAATAAGTTTATTACATGTACAAAGACATATTACCGCTCGATATAAGCACTTGAGTTAAGCTTATTATGTCGATATTTCCACAGTGCCGATAAAATGTAACCATTATGTATGAGTGTGTATTAAAATAATAAATACTGGCAAAACCACAAGCCTGCCCCAGTATTTAAATTGAATACAGGACGAACACGAACAGACAAATTATCATCATCCATGAGCTCTAGAAATTTTTTAAACGACAAGCATATTGTGCTATGATCTCCTAATTTCTAATCATATCTGATGAACATATTATGCTAACATAAATTATTACTGTTTTTATAAAAGTCAACAAGCCAATTTAGCAATGCCAATATCGTATCCGTATCGTGGCTGTATCAGCATTTTGATTACATAACAACATTGAAAAATTTGCCGAAATAAAAGGAATTGCGTTGCGTCGTCGCGTGCCAGCAAACGCTCACGTGGAGCTCACTGCGACCATATCAAGACCTGGACCTTGGTCTTAGTAGTGAGAGATGTGATAAAAAGACAAAGCAATAAAGATGTCAATTAATCAATGTAAAATATTCTACTGCCGCCTCAAAAGACATTATTATTTATTTTAATATAATTTATTAGATACTGCCTTAGATTATATTAGATAGACTGCCTTAGATTATATTAGATAGACTGTCTCGTTGATCGTGTTAGTTGCATGTGCGACTGCCGATCAGGAGCACCTGAGTTCAATTCCCGGGTCGGGCACTACAAAATTTTTCTAAATTAGATTTTCTAGTAGTGGCTCGGAGTCTAGGTATGTGCCCGATGTATGGCAATGGCTCACCACCTATTCCATAAGGCGACGTAAACGTAACAGCTGAAACGTGGGAGTGTTCTACATTCCTCTGCCCACCTCACCGGGGATTATAGGCGTGTAGTTACATTTTTATTAGATACTCCACTGATATTAACTATATAAAAATTAAATTATACTTTTTTCCCAATATAAATCAATATAACGAATAATTATTAGAATTCATCGCTAAAATTTACACATTGTAACCTGACCTCTTAAAGCTTTTGTTATATATTTTCTAGTTCGCCATACTTCAACGCTCTAAACGCTTCATAATCCATTACACTTGGGCTTACGATTTCTACGCTCGGGCTTTAGTGGAACGGTAAAATCTGTGATCGTGAGCGTTTTCGTTGTGAACGCGTAGTGGAATCCACCCTTAGAAAACAGATATACTAGTTGACAGTAGTGACGATTATCAATGTCAATGTTATTATAATGTATACTCTTTAAACTTTCGGACCTAAAAACATTTATTATTGAATAATTTTACGTTCTCGAATAATATTTAGTATGTATCGACAATATAATAAATGCAGTAAGACTTTTTTTTAAAAACTTTGGTTGTACACACAGTCGCGATGGTAAGTTAAGTGAAATCTAAAGTTGTGAGACTACCGTTAGTTTACCTGAGAAATCCACGTCAGTATTATTTATTTATTATTATGAATTCTAGATACGAAGACCTAAAGGTTATCAGGATTTGGATGAGAATGCTGCGGAGATCCGGGCACCGGGAGCTTCGATGCCTCTACCGCAAGAAATTGAAATGGCATCAGTTACGGTAGTTCCCGATGGTACGAGAAATATTAAATCTATTAGTTTCCTGAGCACTATATCTATAACCTTTCATTACTATTTTTTATCTTCATTCGTATGTTTACACATTTTACACTCAGCTGTATCCTTTTCTCTCTTGTATTAATGTTCATGACATGTAAATACCTAATTAAATGTTAACATTACATATTTCTAATTTAAGGCAAATAATAGTTTGCTATTTGAGTTTAAATCTTAAGTCTTCAGTTGCCTATTTCAAGTATGTGTTGCTAATCAAACAACATCACTCAAGTTATTTTGACTGAGTTAACAGGAGATTGAAAAGAATTCCTTAAATTATTGATTTCAAGAGTTTATGAGTCAGTTTTTGTAATAGACAAACTGTTAGTAGATGGTAAGTAATATTGAATGTTAACATTTGTTTTTTGACCTTATTCACGTCTTATCTTTATCAAATTTCATTTGAAAGTAATAAATGCCAATTTTTTACTTAAATAGTGTTGTTGGACAAACAACTATATGGCACCAGAGCTTACTATCTCCATAGTAAAAACGTGTCTTCAAATTGCATTGGATGTACACTAACTAGACTAACTTTAGTCTTATTACCAATTAGTACTAACTTGATTATATTATATCAACTCATTAAGTCCTATATAAGGTTGGTAGGGAGCTTGGAATGCCAAATATCTCTATCCTTAAAGACTGGTTTGCTTCTTCTACGTTCATCACTCTTTTAACACCAACTTACTGTATTATTAATAATTAATACTTTCTAACTACTTTTCCTACAGTCATGATCTGGATGGGTTGTATATATCGACGGACAGTGGTGACCACTTAACTCTATTGGCTGCAGGTTTTCTTCTTTCTTCATATAAAAAGCATAGATGTCCTGTATACAGCAAGACTACTGTGAAGATTCCTTTATTTACCTGCTTCTGTGAATCATGTTATAGATGAGGTATAGTTAAAAAATCTTATTTGTAAATTTGTGAGAAATGAATGTTATCTTCAATCCATAGAATATGGGAACATAAACTAGGGAAGTATAATCACATCAGATGTAGTGCAGTACAAAGTATGTCATTATAAAAATTTGTGTTATGATTTGACAGGTATGGTTGTCATTGCAAATGTGTACTAGACCTTAAGAGAGCCTGAGTTCAATTCCTAGGTTGGGTATTTTCTGATGTATCTAACTTGAAATTGTCAATAGTAGCTTGGAGTCTAGATTTGTGCCTTGTGTATGGCAATAAGCTCACCCCACCTATTCCATGATGTGATGTTTAATGTAACTGGCAAAATCTAGCAATGTACTACACTTGCCTGCCTACCACTTTGTTGTGGGTGTGATATTACCATAACAGTTTTCGGGAGCAGTAACCTATCTGAGACCAGCCTCAGACAAGGTAGACACTAACTTGAACTACATTCTTATAACTTATACTGATGGAGTTACTATCACTAACCATCCTAATTCTGGAGTCCTCCCTATGGGTGCACATGTTTTAAGCATGGCCATAATAGGATTTTAATGCACATGACTAAATAATAAAATGAGCCAGATCTGTAGTACAGAGAAATTAGTGAAAGCAGTTGTAAAATACTGATAAAATATTTACCATCAGATTTAGCTAGTACCCTTCTATCAAGACTCATTACTCTTGGCAAAATGAGGGTGAAAGACCTACCATCTACCAATACAAGTTAGATGACAGAGGACATATGATTCTGATATGCCTTTTAAAATGATCCAGTAATTGTCTATCATACATTACATATTACTGATGTACTGTTATAGATAGATATCTCTTGAAAAATCTAAATAGTACTACATAGAACATGTTGACAAGGCTGTTACACTTTATTTTTATTGGTTGGGGTATATTAATTGGCTATATTGATTGTACACTTATAAGCTACTATTTATATAGTAGCTTTAGCAATGTCTGGTTGTCCTGACAGAGGCTAACCAATAAGTGGTTTAACGGAGTATAAGCTGGTAAGATTAAGGGAACAATAATATTAATGTTGTAAATACTGACTGATTTGAAATTTTTACAGACACATTTACAGTCACTCAGGCGGTGAATGCACTCGGCTTTGGATGGTTCCAAGTGAAGCTATCACTGTTCACGGGCCTGTGTTGGATGGCAGACTCGATGGAAATGACTATTCTAAGCATTCTGTCACCAGCTCTGCACTGTGAATGGAATATAAGCAAGTAAATATTTTTTAGAGCTTGTTGTATGGAAATTACTAAATTCCTGCACAATTATTTATCTTTTTTAAAAAATGCATTATATATTATGCTCTTAATAAGTAGTGTCTTCCTATTTTTGCATGTTTACTATCAGTATAATGTATGTGGAACAGCCATAATATATAGATAAACAATTTTGTGTTACTTGACATGAATTTGGTTTAAATGACAGACTTATAATAATACAGCAATATGCTCCAACAGAATACTTACTGAAAATATGTGACCTTCATTGAAGAGTAAAAATTGTAATTTGACAATTATTATGTATAAATTCTAATCCTTTGAGATCCACATCAGAAAGTGTTCTTAAGTATCTCATGAAATTATGCCATTATTACTATTTCTCACTCCATTGAATATAAATATTTAACATTATCAAATACTTACTTGAATTGTCTTAATGGCTCAGTTGAATTTAGTCTCACATCATTGTCAAATATGAGTCTAGTGTAGATTGACAGATTTCATATAACTTAGTTAATTATAACAAATAGCTCAGAAAATTTTATTAACTGCCTCGTTGGTCGTGTTGGTTGCAAGTGCGATTGCCGATCGGGAGGTCCTGGGTTCGATACCCGGGTCGGGCACTACAAAAATGTTCTGATTTAGATTTTCTAACTTAGATTTTCTAGTAGTGGCTCGGAGTCTAGATATGTGCCCGGTGCATGGCAATAGGCTCACCACCTATTCCATAGTGGGACGTAAACATAACTGGTGAAACATGGGAATGTTCTACACTCCTCAACCTACCTCTTCGGGGATTACAGGCGTGATGTTACGATTTTTTTTATGTTATGTTGAATTTTATTCCTTGCGAGGTCTTAGATCAAGTAATAATTGTAATGTTACATTACATTCCTATAACAACATTACAGTCATTAACATAATAATTGTAAATTGCAGATATCAACAGGCAATGACTACGACTGTCGTCTTCATGGGGATGATGTTGAGTTCTACATTTTGGGGCAATATAAGTGACCGTTATGGAAGAAAAACTGTAAGTGACTACATATCACCTCACCTGTAATCCCCGAAGAGGGTGGCACAGAAATATACACTACCACTTCGCCAGTTATTGCCTATTGTCATACATCAGGCACATTTCCAGACTCGCTACTACTACAGATACTACTAAAGCTACTACAGATTAGTATCTAGTGTACCCAAGCTGGGATTTGAACCCAGGTCCTTCCAATTTGCATTCAAGCTTTTAACCAACACAACCAACAAGACAGTCAACCAATATGGTTAATACTGTAAATAATAGATTTTCATGTTGATTTCTAGCAAATATAAATTGCAACTTTATAGTACAATTGTAACATAAATCATGCAGTTTCTTACATCCTTGTTATGAACACGGTAATAATAGTTATTTAAGAGTGTTTAGTTTTCTTAAGGGTATTTAATGTACTGAAACGAATTTCTCTTTCAATCTCCTTTAGTCTAATTTAACAAACTAAAGTAACACCATTAATACGCTAAAACTATTTTTGCAGGCTCTCAGTATGTGTGGAGTACTCCTTTTTTACTATGGCCTCCTAAGTGCCATAGCACCTAACTTTCTATGGTTGCTATTTTTGAGAGGACTTGTTGGATTTGCTATTGGATGTGTTCCACAATCGTAAGTATTTTGTGCACTTTGCACAATAATAGCATATATTATTAAAAATGTAACATCACATCTGTAATCCCCAAAGAGTTATGCAGAGGAGCATAGGACACTCATAGTACACTCATGTTTTTCAATTACATTAACATGCCACCATGGAATAAGACGTAAGCCTATTGTCATACACTGAGCACAAATCCTCCAGGCCACTACTGGGAATTGTAAGTTAGAAAAATCCTGTAAATCCAAATCCGAGAATCAAACCCAGGACCACTTAATTAGCAGTGGGTCTTGCAATAACTTGACCAACGAGGCAATCAATTTAATAGAATTTATTAATCATTATAGTGACTGTTTACTATCCATGCAATTATACATATTTTGTTGACTGCCTCATTGGTCTTGTTAGTTGTAAGTATGACTATGGATCGGTAGGCAGATGCACTCCTCTGCCTAACTCCGAGTGTTCTACACGAACACTAAAATTTCGATATTCAACACACATTTTGTCTTTAATAATTATTATTATTTCACACAAGCGTCAAAGTAGACATTCTTCATGTTCATCACTCTCTTCATAAGAAAATATTACGAAGCATTAATGTTGAATTTTTCTGAACATTCTGTTCTCCTAAAGTAAACAGATTGATCAGAATCTTAATAATAGTGTATCACAATGTTTTTCATTATCCTCATAAAACATGTCTGATTACTTTCCAGTGTAACACTGTATGCAGAGTTCCTACCAACTAAACAGAGAGCAAAGTGTGTTGTTCTACTTGATGTAAGGAATTTTATGTTTAATATATGTCCGGAAATTATAATAATATATGCAGTTACTTAGTGTTTTCTTTTATAATTATTGAGGCTCCCATACAACCAATAAATTTTTGAAGAAGATCCAGCCCATATCAATTGATGATTAATGACAGTTTAACTTGTCTTAAAATAATCAATTCCCAATGACTATAATATCCTAATGACAATAATTACATTACCTAAATTGTGATGTTTTATCTAAGCATTTCCTTACTCTGAGGACCATTGGAAGCAGTCAGTTGTAAAAATTTTTTTGGAAGGGTCACTTAACTACAATTCTGTAGTACCACCTGTACAGAGAGATGGTAACGAAGTCCAGGTGTTTGTACCTATTTCTTCTCTTTTCAGTGTTTCTGGGCGCTTGGAGCATGTCTGGAAGTGGCTCTCGCGTTAGTCGTGATGCCAACCCTGGGACTCCATTGGCTGCTTGCATTGTCAACTATTCCACTTCTAATTTTTGCTATCATTTGTCCAGTAAGTATCAAAGTTCAGTTAATCGTATTTGTTTAAATGAATAAAAATTAATCGTACATATTTTATTTATGGCTTTAACCTTCGCATTGTGAGAAGAATCCTCACCTTTTGCATAACGTAACATCTTGTCTGTAATCCACAAAGGGGTAGGCAGAGGAGAGTAGTACACTCCCACGTTTCACCAATTATATTGTGATTCTGGTTATATTTTCAGTGGCTCCCGGAGTCTGCAAGATACCATGTTGCAAGTGGGCAGCCAGACAAAGCTTTAGCAACACTGGAACAGGTACAACTTTTTATTATATCATTTTCATCATACCACTGGCTGATTGGTGTGGTGTTTAGTGAACCTGACTTTTGCGCTGGGAGTTGTGGGTTCGATTCCCACCCAGAATACATATTTGTGTCATCAGTAGGTACTATTATTTGATCTGTAGCTGAGTGTAAAAAATATTATGCTTATTTTGGGATCACAGGGCCGGGCGTGGAGGTGTTTCGATATATTAGTCTCATAATCTTTGTTGTTTCACTGTTGGACATGGCGTTCTCTTTGAAAGAGAAGCCTTGTCGCTGTAAATACGGGTGGGCAGGTTTGTTGACATTTCTAAGGTATTCTGCTATGTATTGTTTTGTGTGTTTAAAGTGTATTGTTTATTGTAGATAGCTAAAGACAACGGCCGGCAGATGCTGCTGGGGCGGCTGGTGTGCGACGACTCGGTGGGCATCGGCCAGCGCCCGCGCCTCAAGCACCTACTGATACCGCCTCTGAGGAATACTAGTTTATTGCTGTGGTTCATATGGTTCGTTGTTTGTACTGTATTAGCTTGCATTTTTTCAATTTTGAAACTGTTATTGTAGTATAGGACATTATACTTAACATCACGCTTGTAATACCTAATAAGATAAGCAGAGGAGAGTAGTACATTCCCACGTTTTATTAGTTTTATGTCATACTATGGAGAAGGCGGTGAGCCTATTGCTATAGACAGATTGAGATATAGATTTTGCACACATCCAGATTCCGATGCCATTACTTGAAGTTTTAATACCGGAGTCGGGGTTCGAACCCCCCAGGACATCGAACGGCAGTCGAGTTCTCAACCATGCGACCAACGCGGCAGTAACATAAATAGAGTATGTTTAGCTTGAGTTTTAGTGAGAAAAGCAAAAAAAAATATTATTCAGAAAACGAAACGTCACGTCAGTATCTGGAATATATTGTACTGATTCGCACTGACCGCGCAGGATGGCGTGCGCCTTCTGCTACTACGGCCTGGTGCTGCTCAGCACGCAGCTGTTCGCGCCGCGCGCCGCCTGCGCCGCCGCCTGCCGCGCGCTGGCCGCCACCGACTACATGGACCTGCTGTGGACCACGCTGGCAGAGTTCCCCGGTACCGCCCGCGCGCGCCCGCTCGACATTGTTCTCATATCATCGCGCCGGCTCCCTTACGGGGTAGGCGGAGGGCACCGAGTATCACTATCCTTACAAACCTGCCGCGCTTGTTCTGCACAGATCTCTCCTATGTATACTATAGGTATATATATAATAATATTTCAAATATATTTTTCAGGGATATTCGCAACGATATTTATTATTGAAAAATTCGGGCGCAAGAAAACGATGGCATTGCAGTTCGTCATATTCGCGATCTGCGTCTGTGTGTTAATACATGAGGGAAAGTAAGTATCGAAATTAATAAATTTCATTTTGAACTTCCCATTATCAATTGCCGTAACTGCCTATTGAAAGATTCATTGATTATTTTAATTCGTTCACCGAACCACTGTCACCTGCTGCCCGTTGAGATTTCAGTCATTTCTAATGTAAATCGTTAGAGTAATGAGGAACATGTTTGTTCATCTATAAAACCACGTTGGATGACGTCGTTCCAGCCGCACGTTCCTGACGTGCGTGCTGTTCGTGGCGCGCGGCATCATCGCCGGCCTGTTCCAGGCCGCCTACGTCTACACCCCGGAGGTGCGCTCCGTCCGGCGCTCGCGGGAGGTGCTCAGCCTACTGCCACGCACCGGCTACATATCCACTACTAGAGCCAATACTAGGAATCTAAGTTAGAAAAATCCATTAGTGCCCGACGTGGGATTTGAACCCAGGTCACGATCAGCATTTGCAACCAACACGACCGACGCGGTAGTCAGTAGTAATAAATAGTTACCAATAAAGAATATATTTCATTAGTTAATATGGTAAATCCTTGTCTACTAGAGTGGGCTTATGTCCAGCTGCGGACCGAGATGGGCCAATGTGTAATATTGTTCAGGTTTAGCTACTAGATGTATGTGTTGGGTTATTGTACACGATTGGCCGGTTGGTGTAGCGTTTAATGAAGCCGATCGTTGTGCCGGAGGTCGTGGCTTCGATACCACGCTGAATGAATATTTTGAAGAGGACAAATATTTATTTTGTATCTGGATGTAAAAAAACTGACATGGGTCGGCATGAAGTTCACCAATAGTCCGAGAGCCGTAACTGAGCGGGGCGCGGGGCGCGGGGCGCGGGGTGCGGGGCGCGGGGCGCGGGGGCTGTGCGCAGGTGTACCCGGCGGCGCTGCGCGCGGCGGCCGTGGGCGCGTGCAGCGGCGTGGCGCGCCTGGGCGCCGTGCTCACGCCCTACGTGGCGCAGGTGCCGCACCGCCTGCACTCGACACAGTCATTGCTACTCCGTCATGAAACATCATTCGTATTGCAT
>DWDU01005152.1:0-10209 GCA_018245575.1 Jemadia suekentonmiller
GTAACTGGTGAAACGTGGGAGTTTTCTACACTCCTCTGCCTACCTCTTCGGGGATTACAGGCGTGATGTTACGTTTAAATTGAGTCAATAGAAAAAAACCTAACATTTTTTACAATTTTTGTTTCATAGCCATTCTCGTATCTATAATTATATATTGCATTTTATTTACCATTGAATGAATATTTTACATACATTGTATATATATAAGAATTCTTGCATGTTTTTCATCATTGTTCGTATAAACCGGTATGTGTATGAACGTACCCTAGGACAGGACGTACGTCACAGTCAGTTTTCCGATCTCGTTCTTCGGCCGGCGTTATCCAACACGGTAACAGTTAAATAAACTGAATTTCTTATACAAACACTTTACCACGTTTGCTTTCCTGAGTGGTTTTCTAATTGAGGTTGCAGTAAAAGTTGGTTTAGCGCTTTTAGAGCGCTTGCGAGCAAATATGATTGATGTACATAGAAGCCATGCTATGAATAGTAAGTTAGCTGTTTAAATGAAATTGTTTGTAAATAAACTAGTACGTATATCAGTGTTAGACCATATTATTTCTTTTTCCGAGTTATACTATGTTATACCTATGTGATATTATACACATTATATTCTACTCAACCAGTTCATTACAAGTCATAACGGAGATGATTTAAGATTTTTCAATAACAATAACGATAAATCTGTTCTGAAGCGAACTATAGCATGTGACTATACTCGTAGACTTCGTGAATCTTTATGAAGATTTCTTCTGGGACGAAATGTGGTTTAATGGTTATGTTCATTTTAAATTGTACCATTACATATTGTACACAACGTTAAATTAGAGACATATGCACATAAAATAAGCCCAGTTTTTCACCCCAATGTTTGGCCTCAATTTTCAAAGGAGTCAATAGAAAATTATACAATTCGCTGAAATGAATGCATCGAGAAAAATAATTTTCAATAGGCTTGGAATACATTTTTGCGTCAAAATTAGTGAACTTCTTAAAGAAAGTCATATCCCCTACCACCTGCCTCTGCAGACCCAATTTCGGCTTAAACTCGATAGCCGTAATAAATTTCGAGTGGGCGTGCCGATCCACCGATACGGCTACCACGAGCATATTTGGCAAATGTATGAAAAAGTCATTAAGGGATTAAATGGTGATTTTCGATAGTGCCAGCCGAGTGGAGTGAATTAATGGCCTTCGGTTTGGGCGAAATAACGGTGTTTTTGCTTATGAGGCCCCATATTCGTATTTAAATTCGATTATAGTAAGTATGTTACAAACTTGGAGAGGTGCGGAACCAAGCACGTGTTTTCATATGGGACCTCGGGACACTGGTAAGTGATCAAAGCATTTATCAATAAATTTTATGCACTCCGGAAGCTTTAAACATTCATGATCAGTTAACAGTCATCTACAGTCTTAGCAAACTTTCAATAGATTAAAAATGTTTGAGAAACTGTGCCATCTTTGATTATATCGAGAACAGTCTTCACTGATATTACTTTATAGATAGTTTGCGATCAGGAAATATATTGAGATTCAAACATGGTCTTTTACATTTGTTATCTTTACTTTTCTCTAATTGTATGGTATAACATCTTATATGTCTGACCTTTTTATAAAAAAAAACTTCATTTCAGAATTGTAATGTAAAAGAACATTATAACAGATAAACATAGTTAATAACAAATTAATACTCATTTGCACTTGAGTGTAACATATGTAACTCATACATCCAAATTCACAAAATTATAGTTCATGCTATGAATAATATAAAACATGATAACATTAATATTAAAAAATACAGTATTTGTCAAGTAGAAACGAATATTTTAATTAAAACAATTTGGAAAATTGATTACCCGTACAGTATTGTAATAAACGATAGTCGGTATAACTAATTAAAATTCATTTCTAGAACAAGGCAAATCTATTTTACGAATAACAAATTAACCAGAAACTTTTTTGCATAAGACACAGATGTTTGAGATAATATATGAATTCCATATAACGGAACACGAATTCTAACGACTTATTGTAAGCAAGAGGTTTATGAAACATAAAATAATCAACATTATAAATAGATAAATTTTAATCGATCCGAATTGTGTCTCGTGTTCCAGATGAAAAAAATATGCAAACTTGTTTCGTAAGGCCATTTGCACATTTTACGTTTAATATAAAACTTGCCTACCCATAATGTTATTTTATATAGTTAAAAATATTTTTAATTAGTAAATATTTAATTAGTAAATGTATAAAAATATAGTAATAGTTATTTTTAGAAGTAAGTGAATTTATAAAATAGTTAAAGGTAAATTAATCATATTTTGACATAGTTTTCCTGTATATTCGTATAGAATAGTGTCGATATATATTTATTTTAACTCGAGTGCTCAGGTTATTATTCAATGTTCTATTCGTTTTTATTCTTTCGATAATAATAGAGAATATCACTATGTTTAGGTAATTTTCGTAACCAGACATACCATGAACGGACGTACTTATCTGGCAAGTACCAGCTGGATGCTTTGAACTCTGTGGAGAAATGTGCCAGACGACTTATTCATATGATCAACGTCAGTCTAATGTAGTCCACTGTTGGACATGAGCCTTAACTGAAGCATCCCCACGCTAGGCATTCTGCTCCGTACTAGTAGTACCTGCTCCGTACTACTATCGATACTCCGATAGTAGTACCTGCTCCGTACTACTATCGGACGTCTAGACGTACGGCAGGACGAATGGCGACACACCAGTGAGCAAACGGAAGCGTTACGTTAAATCGTTTCTGCTACACATTTCGAAAGAGTTGAACTCGCTGCCCATGTCGATTTTTCTCGATTCGTATAATCTGGAATTATTCGAGCAACGGGGCACTTTCTATGGAAAAATGTTACACCCCAGGATGCATTTCACTTTCGATCAGGTGAGATAGCAGTCAAACTTTAGGCCGTTGCTAAATAAAAATAAGCGGTAAGGCCACCAATGAAAAAAGGAAATTTGTGATAATTATGTCGCTAATGGTAACATAAATCTGCTAACCTATTGAACTCATATCTACGTTAGCATATATATTTTAAAATACATACCATTTTATTTACGAAACCTTATCATTTTATAACGATTTTTAACTTTCTCTTAAAGTTAAATAACAACCAAGTGTTGAATTAAGCCAAGCTGTTATTGACATTTTGAAATTTTAAACAATATTCATTATTCTCAATTACGTATCTTTATTCACACAACTAATTAATTGGGAACAATTTTATATTTTAATTTTGGAATAAAACATTGTCATTCACAATGTTTCATAATGTTTTATTACATTATGTTTATTCGCAAATTATCCAGGAATTATACGGAATATGCCAGGGCCTACAGTCTACCTACGACAACAGTCAATCAATCAATCAACGGGCAGGCGACAAATGTCGGCCAATGGAAAATTGTATGACGTGGTTACCCTACATGGAACGCGCCACACATGATAATTGCATCAATAAATTGACTAAAGTATTTTCTGATAGGTATGTAAATTGGCTATTGAGACTTGAATATGGGTGATACCAATTACGAAACCAATATGGTTTATCATTATTTACTTTTCAATTCTTGTGCGATATGAATTAAATATTATATCTATAGGTAAATATATTTTACTTCCTCGTTGGTCGAATACTATAGCATATTTGTAACTTAGATTTTGTAGTACTAGCAGCTACTCGGAGTAAACATTTGTGTATTTGTGTCCCGTGAACGGCAATAGCCTTCTCCCCCTCCTCCATTCCATTATGGGACGTAAATATGACCAATGAAACTTTGGAGTGTAAGTAGTAGTCCTCTAGCTACCTTTTCGGAGAATACAGGCGTAATTTTACCTTATGTTATGTTTAAATTTCATAAAACCGTATCGAATACTGCTCTACTTAATTCTGATACTAGAACGAACATACTTCATTCTGTAAATACTACGAGTACAATAAAATAAACAAATATCGTTTGCTTTTATGCACGATTTCAATCTGATCCATTTCTAATTCCAGTTATTTCAAACACACTAGAGTAATGAAATAACCAGATATCCCCCGGTTCCAAACAAATTCCTACCCAGCATCAAATGGGCTTATGTTCGATAAGCTCATTATTATTTACAGGTCAAATAGTGTAATCTAATTTGTATAATAATATATCACAAATACAACTGTGAAATACTTACTATTTTAAAACCCTTTCGCAAGTAAATATATATTTTCACCAAAAACGTAACTGTCAACATCTCAATCAGTTCTCGTATGACAGTGGCAATTAAAGCAATTTGCCTTTAACGTTGTTAACATTCTCCAGCACGATAGCCGTTTTATTAAATCCATCCGCAAGTTAGCCGTTTCATTAAAAAACTACTTTAACGAAATCTCATTACGCTTGTAGAAAATGGCACTTATTACAAATAAATTGCATATTGACGATCGCTATCGTTAATTGAGCTCATGCAGACATAAAGAACACTTTTTTCTGGTTCCGTACACTCATGAATAAATCGAAATTTAAATGAGAATGGTTCTTGATGTCTTTGTTTGTTGTCCGATTTTACCATATATTTTTTTGTATGAATGTGATTTACTAATAACCGGCCACGTGTAATGGACTCTATGGAATATACTGTGACTATCCCCTTTCAGGTTTTACTTTTAGAAACTTATCCATTCTTGGCGATGTAATTTAATTACATAAATATGCCAACAGTTTGTCATAGTACGAACTGTTAGCGTCGATAATATTTTTTTTTATTAATTAAAGTAATAACGCATACTTTTTGCTCACTGTCTCGTTGGTCGTGTTGGTGGTGAGCGCGACTGCCGACCTCCCGGTTCCTGGGTTCAAATTCAGGGTTGAAATTCTGAGGTTCAAGTCCTTAGGTTCGAAACCAAAGCTATTAGAATTTATTAATTTAGATTTTCTACTAGCTCTGAGTCTGGCAATATGCCCGCTGAATGGCAATAGGTTCACCACTTCTTCGATACTGTTACGTAAACGTAACTGATGAGACATGGGAATGTACTACATTCCTATGCCTACCTCTTCAGAAATGACAGGCCTGATGTTACTTTTGTTATGTTATAATTTTAATTTTCTTATTACAGAAATGATTGTAATAATTGAAAAAAGTATGATATATCAATTTTAAACAATATTTTTTTTTAAGTCCCATAACAATACATATTTCCATACACAATCTTTAAATCCTATTAACAGAAAGATAAGATTTTATAAAAATTTCATTAGTACATTAGGAATAACTTTAATAGTTAAACTATAGAGCGAAAGTTAACAACCTTTATTCGTCCTGTTCTAAATCTTCATATGCATATATTTATTTAAATATATCTACTCATAATATATTCATATATATCATGTATTCATAAAATATCACAACATAAATTCCACAGGTAGATTCCATTGTCACCGTATACTAAACGCTAGCTTCTAAAGAGGAGAATAATTTTGTTATGAGACATAATTTGATACTTCAGATGTTTTTGTTCGCATATTTTAGGCTTCAAATTATTATAACCTCTAAACGACTGGGTTCTAAAACGAAATATGCAATTTGAAACATCAATCTTGTCAAATTGACTTTTTGTTAGCCTAACTGTCAAAAATGACCCTAAAATAGGACCGATTTAATTTGACATTTTGCTACCAATCAATCCTCGCATCTAAAAGTGAGAAAAGGGAACAATTACAAAAGAAAAAGGGCTTAACCAAATTCAAAAGTGAATACCCTGCAAAAGTTACAGGGGAAAGTGCTGACAGGTTGATATTACCACGCCTTAAGACAGCCCTATCAGAGTGTAATTACACGTACATATGTATGTATACCCAGACGAATAAAAGCTCTTGCATTAATCGTACTGTTTTATCGTAACCTCGCCTCGTTATAGAATTGAGGACTATATTATTTGAGTTTATTTAATTTCGTTTTATTTTATTTTTTTGTGATGCGTCAGTTCGTTGCGCCCACGGTGTACATGCCCGATGGGTTGTGAATTTGACGTGTAGAAGGTGGTAATTTTTTTGCACTCGCGTTGCTTACTCGACGCTGTGATGGACATATAGAATTCGGAGGCGTGTAATTGATTTTTATGTATTTAGTATTACGCGGTGAATGCTGAAATGTTAACGGTATCCGTTTATGTTGTTAAACTTACATTTAATTGAATAATGAATTTGAAAAAATTTTGTTCACGAAGTGAAATGGAACTTTGAAGTATGACGAAATATTGATGATTCTTACATGACCTTTAAATGCTCCTTGTAAACTGTTGACAAGTGTGTTTTGTAAAGCAGAGATTTCAGAATCAACTACGAATTATTCTTTGTTATCATACGAGTTTTTTCGGGTGCCTGTGTTTCCCAAGAATAGTTTCTCAAAATTACATAAACGTAAAATAACGCCTATAATTCCCGAAGAAGTAGGCAGAGGGTAGTACACTTTCACGTTTCACCTGGTACGTTTACTATTCCATTATGGAATTGTGCCAATTACCATGCACTCACCGGACACAAATCCAGATTCAAAGCCTTAACTAGAAGTACACCAGCCGATATGTAAACCCCGTACCTCAATCAGCACGCGCGCTTACTACTTACTACTCGACCAACGAGGCTGTCATAAAATTAATTAAACTTCAGTGGTGTCCTTCATCATAAAACTACGAAACTTGTGTACATTTGTAACCTTTACAAATATTTAAATCAAAATTTTCAAAAAAAAAGTGTTTTCTTACAACAAAGCACGGTTATCTGACGACTGAGTTAATTCTGATTTAGCCAATCATGATTATTGTCATTCTAATAAAAAGAGGAAAATTCTTGCAGTTTTTGCGTACAGACGATCAGTATTTAGGAATTAGGAGGAATAACAATTTGAAGGAATAACAATACTTTAAACAATACGGTAACTGCTATACTTTTCACGCTCGCATCTATAATTCGCTATTTCACGGTTCTGCTCCAAATTTTGACTTCGCCGTCACGTCTATGTAGTCTCACTCGTCCATTGTAATAGTAAAACCAAAAAATTTAAAACAATACGCCTATTAGGATTTGTATAGAAAAACGTATTTAGAACGTTCTGGTACTAGAGGTCAACGACTGATACTGAACGCTGTGTTATATGCACCAGTTTTGGAAAATTATCAATATTCAACACGGCTATAGATAATATATTACTGCCGTTTCTTGGAGTACTTTCGTACTGAAATTGGAGGAAATCTGCTTCGAATATCGTAGTTTTTTTTTTGGTGAACACTAATAGACTTTTCATTGCAGACACTTCAAGAGCATTGATACGAGCGCGTGAATATGATCAACTTCTTAACAAAATAACTTTTCAGGTTAAATTAAACTAAATTCAGCAATGATCCTATCTTATAATAAATGATCTACTGAATATTCAACATACCTCATACATGTCATATATCTGTTTACAGCAACTTTATACGTGGTACATCTCGTCGCTAATGAGAAGAATTTTCGAGAAGACGATATTTAGACCACATAATATAATATGTAAGTCACCATCGATCAAAACAATTGTTACAGCCGTAAGTACTTAAGCCCTTATTCTTTTTCTATCGAAAATAGGTTCCTCTCAGAATGGCAAGGATTAAGCCTACAACCGCGTAGTCATAAAAATATTTCAATTGTAATTTAAAACGCGAATAATACTAATGTGATGACATTTTAAATAATATTTTATTAAAATTGGAATAATTTACAAACGTTCGTCATTATTATTATTATGGATCGTATGTATCAGACAACAAACTGAAAGCTTACTTGAGGTAAGATATAAAAAGTCGACCGTATTCAATCTAAACTAATTACCCCACCCGAAGGGTTCAACTGCCTTCTCGTGAAGCGCGAAACAAGTTATCTGCCAACAGTTTTTGGATACGGAAATTCATTAATCAGAATGTGCCTGCGGGAAGCTGAGCCACAGAGTTCATAATACATACAGCTCGCATATAAAATGTCGATTATTATTAAGTCGACGATCATGCTGCTGGAGTTTAAAGCAGCCGATAAATCAATGAAAATTCCGTAGTACATTTTAACATTTGACGGTCAGCGATCGATTGAATCTCCTACTAGATTTACATTACAGATAGATTTATTTAGTATTTATGGCTGTATAAGTAGATAGACATAGTGAAAAGTCATGTTCTCCAAAAAAATTCGTAAGTGAAAGTGCATAAAATTCAATAGAAAGAGTGGATCGGTTCAGATCAAACCTGACTGCGTATATACAATAAAACTTTAATTTTTATGGCTTATTAATTTTATTATGCATCAATTTACTTTCTTTTGACTTTCAAATTAGAATTCTAGGTTTCGTACAGTTTTTAACATCAATTTATTTTAATACAGTAAACGTTATGTTATTTGATAAAATTGTGCATTTTATTATTTCATATATGTTTCGCTATCTTTCCTTTTTAAAATTTAGATATATTTGGTAACGCTTTCTTCAGAGCAACATTTGATTTTTGTATCGACATAATTATTAGCACTATCGAACAAGTGTGTCAAACGATATGTAAACAATGATAAACTACAATAATAACAGGTGGAAGACATGGTATAAAGGCGCCCATAATGAGAGGCTTATGTATAAGACAGACATAGGCTGATGGTGATGATGACTGTGATGATCTGATGATGATGGCTATGATTATATGATGATAATTATTATGAAGATGACAAGTACATTTCATTCCTAATGAAATTTTTTATTTTAAATTATAGATTCCTATTCCATAGTGGGACCACCTATTCCATAGTGGGACGTAAACGTAACGGTAGGAATGTTCTACATTCCTCTGCCTACCTCTTCGGGGATTACAGGCGTGATGTTACGTACTATTCATAAAAACGCGGCGTCCCAACCGCCCGTGTATTCGGCATAAAGCTCTGCCGACCGAGGCTGTGTGAAAAACCAACAACCAACATCGTAACGGCTAAATGGGTCAACGAGCAACTCTGTCAATTTACCGATATGCAATTTGCACTGGCCAAACACAGCTTTGGGTGAAATTCTGGATTTCAAATTCCGAAGAAATTCAGATTAACCGGTAGATACCGTTGTATATGGACGAGAACGCCTACAATTGACGTGAATGTTCATAACCAAAGAAAGTTGGCACTGGATAGATGGCGATGAAGACAGTAGAAAAGCTCGTGCAAAAAAATTGCATAAACCGATTGGTATTCGTATTCTACTACCGTCAATAATCGGAATAACAATGATATCGTGAGTTATAATTCAAAGTACCTACCTATATAAATGAAATGTTAACAACTTGCGAGTATTTACCTTCATTCATATTTGTAAAACGGACGGCGATCTTATAACTTTAATTTTCAAACTTATTTAAAATGCTATTCAACTTACATTGATATCGTATATTAATGACAGCACAAATAATATTCCATTAATGTCAGACAAGGTCATCGGAGATAAGAACCAAAAAAGGTAATTAGAATCACGTTTTAACACGAAACACGAGTCATTTATACTTGAAACATTTGCTTCAAGACGAAACTTAATACTGCGATTGAATAAAAACGCTCTGTAATGTGTCAAATTGTATTGAAAGGAGTGGAACGGAATTAAACAGTTCATTGGCGAAAAGTACAAATATTATGAACTTAATATGATTCCGTAGGCAGTTTACTTGAAATAATAATATATATAGTAATTATATAATCATAAATTGCATTATAACAGTAATCATCGTCATTATCTTCAGCATCATTAGCATCAACCTTTCATATCATTATTTTTCTTCAATTTGATCCCAAGCCAACTGCGTTAACAAATATTGATCTGTAATATAAAAAAGTGTCAGTCTGTATTTAACACGTGGGGTAGATAATGCCGTAATCGTAGAGTAGTGAGACAGAAGGTTTTTTCAGAAAAGTTCTTGTATTTTTCCCTTACTTAAACATTTTTGTGTTCCGAATATAATTATTTATATTTCAATTATGAAACGATGAATAACTTTTTTATTAGCATTTTGATGGTTTTATTGTTCCAAATTAAACAAAGCATTTATAAAATAAAACCTAACATCACGCCTGTTATCCCCGAAGAGGTAGGCAGAGGAGTGTAGAACACTCCCACGTTTCACCAGTTACGTTTAC
>DWDU01005153.1:0-10209 GCA_018245575.1 Jemadia suekentonmiller
CCCGACCCGGGAATCGAACCCAGGACCTCCCGATCGTCAGTCGCACTTGCAACCAACACGACCAACGAGGCAGTCAGAAAATCTAAGTTAGAAAAACCCAAAAATACTAGAGAGGGGGATTGATTATGATCAATGTGTAATATGTATGTTATAATGAAAGTTGTTTATGATCATCATAAAAACATGCTGAAAATTGTGACTAAATTAAATTTACTGGCAAATATACATTAATCATTAAAATTACATAATATGTTTTAAAACAATCTACTACATAGCTGTGTGTTTTAAGTTAATTTCCCAAGTATCATGAGGTGTTAGGCAATGTTTTTCAGCTATACAGATACTGGTCTATTCAATTAATTAAACCCTTTCATAAGGTGGTTATTGACTGTTAATTGAGTCAGGATAGGGGGTTCAATCTCTACTTGGAATAAATATTTGTGTGATGTACATGATTCATTAAGTCTGGGTACAAAGACATCTATGCATAGTTTGGAACTTACATAAATAGTGAGGTTGCATTGTAAGATGCTAACCAAAGGCATTCAATCTCAGACTGTTGCTATTAAAATCGGACAACGCCAGAAACATGAAAACATCGACTGACCCCATCTCAGGATACCTGAGTGTTGTAAGAAGCTACTAAACCCTGATTGCGCTATGGCACAGTGTCTAGATTCAGTTATGCACTATGGACTCTTTAAGTGTTTTTTTATATTGATGTTTGTTATTTGTAAATTTTGCCATACCCATGCCATACACCAGAAACAAATTCATATTCCATGCTCTTACTAGGAATTTGATGTTAGAAAAATTCGATAGTACAACACCTGGGGATCAAACCTGGCCCATCTATCAGCAGATGTACTCACAATCAGTCAACTAACGAGGCAGTCACTGAGTCAAAGTGTTACCTGTAAATCCTTGTGTATATCACTTGAGTATCGGCAAATACTTCATGCTAGTCTGCCTCATTGGCATCAAACCCAATAAAAACATGTATTACTCATGCTCTATATAAAGCTGTAATTAAATAGATGACACACAACTTAAAAGATAAATAAAATTATCATCAATTATACTTCAGCTCAACTCATGTTAACGAAACATTATTGAAAAACATTATTAAACATTACATTAATAATGTAACATCACACCTGTATCCCCGAAAAGGTAGGCAGAGGAATGTAGAATACTCCCATGTTTTACCAGTTACGTTTATGTACCCATATGGAGTAGATGGTGAGCTTATTGCCATACACCGGGCACATATTCAGACCGCAAGCCACTACTAGAAAATTTAAATAAAAAAATTTTTGTAGTGGCCCGACTCGGAAATTGAACCCAGGACATCCCTTTCAGTAGTCGCACTTACAACCAACACGACCAAGGAAGCAGTCAATATTAATGTTTTCTGTAATTAATTTGTAATCCTGGCACTTTAAAATAACACTGTGACTCAGATGTTGGCAGTATGCAAATAACTCAATATTAATAAGTTTAAAACTGGATGTGTAACACCAATCTAAAACATAACGTCATTTATATATTCCAAGGTGTTGACTAAGGAGTGCAGGATTTTCATGTTCCACCATATACATTATGAAATATGGTCAGTGTAATAGGAGGTAGCCCTATTGCCATATACAGGGTGTAGACCTATTGCCTTATATAGGGTGTAAATGCTGACTCCGTTAATCTAATTTAAAGTTGGAAAACCCAATAATGCTTTACCCAAAATATGCATTACATTCAGGACCACAGCTCAGCGGTCATACTTGCT
The DNA here is from genome assembly GCA_018245575.1 of Jemadia suekentonmiller. Lineage (NCBI taxonomy): Eukaryota > Metazoa > Arthropoda > Insecta > Lepidoptera > Hesperiidae > Jemadia > Jemadia suekentonmiller. The sequence goes on from DWDU01005153.1 coordinate 1,784, forward strand.
ACCACTAGATCAGTAAGACACTCAAATGTTTTATGATGTGGCAGGTACAATATCCACCGGATTTGAGAAATATGTAAGTTGAGTAAGATGTCTTTACTTGACACCAGGAAGTACATCTTCTTGGTGTCAAGTAAAGATAAGGGCTTATACTAGCTGGAGTAACTGATATTAACAGTATTGCTACTTGCCTCTTTGAGATTGGTTGCACATGTCTGCGGTCGGAAATGATCAGTGATGTCTACTGCCTGCTAAGTGCTTCTTAACTTAAAAAATAATTCCATTGTGTCAACAACAAAAATTTGACTAACATCGAAAAATTTAATTCAAACATGTTCTTGTGATCAAATCTCCAATCAGTCACTATTGAAATTTTGTAAATCAATTTTCTGTTAGTGGCTGAGAGCCTGGATTTGTGCCTGGTGTATGCCTTTAGGTTCACCCCATTCCAAAGTGGAATGAATACATAATAGGTGAAACTTGGAAGTGTACTACACTCCTCTGCCTCCTTCGGGTATTACAGGTGTGATGTTAAGTTTAAAATTTTAATGTGACTGAAGGATTATAAATGTTTGTACAGCAAATTAGTGAGGTGGGCATGAACCATGAAAAGGGAATTGCCAAAGCTTACAAGTTGTGTAATAACAACTACTTGCTTTGTATAACAGTGTTTGTATATTCCCTTAGCTATCATGTTAGATATAACACTGAGTCAAACAGGAAACACAAAACTGAATAGTTACATTAAATGTGCACATAGCTTCTAGAACATGTATTGTCAGCCACATGTAAATCTGATCTTTTTCTATCTTGAATCTCATTGTGAGAGAGATACCCATACTCATGAGTTACCAGCAAATATAAAGACTAGCAAAGAACACTAGGCAGTGCCAAATGTTCACATGTGTAGTTATGTACATAATCAACACTTGTTTTGTTTCCCACTGTTGGACACATGTCTGCTACGCAACTGTGGAACCTTTGGAATATCCTCCGCCACACTGGTCCAGTACAGATAAGTTGTGATGGTGGTCAGTGGTCCACCTGTTTGTCGAATGTTTTTAACTGTGTGGACTGTAGTAACTGGAAATAAAGTAATTTAAAATTCGAAGCATGGAAAATATAACCTATTACATAAACAAGAGGTATTATGCAATACACAATTTTGTCTTCTTCCACAGTGTCTATTGTGAACAATCTGTGCTCGAAAGGAAATGTACAAAGGAAAACCATTGGGTAGGAATAATATTTAGTAATGGATAGTATGAAAAGATTGATAACATCGGAAGACAGGCAGAATAAAAGATCATTAACTCAAAATGTGGTTTAAAACTCAAAAATTAACTGGTGAAACGTGGGAGTGTTCTGCACTCCTCTGCCTACCTCTTCGGGGATTACAGGCGTGATGTTACGTATTAACTCAAAATGTCCGCTCTGTATGAGCTGATCTTCATCTACAATCGTCACTCTCTTCATGTAGGCATGCCGATTTCGGACTTACGGTAATATTGATATGGTAGCATTACGCCAGCTCCCTGACTGGGTAGACCTAGTGCCAAATATCACCTTGCTTAAGGGCACATTCTTGTCGTACATTCTTCACTGTGATTACATAAGGCTGATATTCTGACTTTCATTCATCACATTTTCAGGTGGCGAGGAGTTACGGCGTGCCGTTCGTGGAGACGTCGGCGAAGACCCGCATGGGGGTCGACGACGCGTTCTACACCCTGGTGAGGGAGATCCGCAAGGACAAGGAGAGCCGCGGCAAGAAGTACCGGCGGGGGAACAAGCTGGGCGACCGGCGTAAGATCAAATGCACGCTCATATAAACAATGCGCCTAGGTGCATTTCAACCATATCTCACAGAATGCACACATACTTCGTTTAGGATATACGTATAAAAATATAGAATTCGTCGTCTGATTTATCGATTTTTTTCTGAACGACAGTAAAAATTATATTATTTTAATCGAAAGGTGGAACAGGGGATATTTCAATTAAATAAAAAAAGAGATTTCCTGTTATATATGTGAAATGCAAGTAACAAATTGAGAATAAAACTTCTTACACATTATGACGCGTAATCTGTATATTTTTATATTATATTGCTAAGTATAAATGTCATTCTTCTAGCAGTCTACATGTAATGTGTGTATATTGTTCTAGGTATACAGAGTGGTTTAATTTTTTTTTTTAAATTTCAATCTGTAGTGCTGACCTGATTTGGTTGTGTACAAATAACTTTAGGTGTGTTCCTCAAAACGCTTCTATAATACTGACTATAGATTACAGATTATAGCACTGATTTAAATTAAAAAGAAAATAAACCAGCCTCTATATCTATGACATGCAAAAGTGGCGGTTAATCGAAATGACGTTTGAAGGTTTGTCTATTACAATTGGCATATTAGACGCGTCCGTCATTAAAAAAACAAACGTATTTAAAGAAACTTACGATTTTGCCGAGAAAATAATTTTTAGATCATATGTTTCTATGTTTTATTTATGTATTTCTAATATTAAAAGACAATTAAAGAAAAGATAAAGATTGTATAGATATTATTCCGTTATATATCTATGATTTAATAATATTTGTTATAATAAAAGCATCTAAAAACATAATTCAAAAGACCTTAAATTCAATTGCGTGCAGATACAAAAATTTTTTTAATGTCGGACAAGTTCGAACGCCAATAGGCTCGTAGTTATTTATCATATTATTATCTATTATTATTATGAACTATTTCGAAATATTTTTTAATAATATGCAGTATAATAATTAAATAATGAATGTGAATTACCAGTATGCGTGGAAATAGAAATCGTGTGATTTATTACATTTAGTGAAACGATTTTGCACAAAATTATAATAGTTCTTTCGCTCTATTAATAGCTCATTATCTAATAAACAACGTGTTGTGAAAACACTGCAATGTAAGGTAACTTTCGTACAAAGCGTAGTTTAAATGCTGTTAAGTCAATACAACGCTAACTCGCATAATTTAACTGAGCACCTCGCTCTGATGTCGTAATAGCAAGATAACAATGACTCGTCGAAGGCGAGAGCGATAGACATAGGTAGGCCGTGTCGAAGAGAGGTGGATAGTCAAGTTGATTTCTGCATGTTATAACATTTAAGGTGTATGATCTGCCTCCAGCTGAGCTATAAAACTAAGCCGCTACTGATCGGGCTTTGATTTAGAATTCGGCGCGACTCAATATTGGATGGTAGATAGTTATGTCGTTGCGTTGGTAACATTCTATGGCCGTCCCTTTAAGTAACAATGGCCAGTATATTATGATAGCAACAAGCCACAGTATAATGTTTAAAAATAATATTCATCAGATCTTTGCAATTGCTCATGTTAACGGTATATCATCACATTTTTTCAGAATTCATATTTGTAATCAAAATGTCCTCTTTTTTTTTCTTCAATTCGTCTTAAAATGACAAAATTGACGGCTTTAATTGTAATGCGAGGTATTGCAGACAAAATGTAGTGTCATGTTTATGTAACAAATGGTAAATATAGAAATTTATATGTTATATAATATGTTGCCATACCATATACAAGTTTACAATTAGATAGAGAAAATTGACTTACAATTAGTTACCACATTGAAAGAAAAATCTATATCCTAACTGTGCATGTCAAAACTAGCTAAATATTGCTGTACATGGATTATGACAAATTTGCAAAGTTTATGAATTCAGAGAAATATCTATATCCATAAAAATTATTATAGCCTTTTAGTGAGCAATCTGTTTTCTTTTATGTCAGCTAGCAACACCATCAAAGTGTCAGTGTACCAGGAGTAGTATGTTAAATTATTGCACGCTCAATCATTGCAATCTTATGTCAACTGAATATTTAATATATATTTATTATTATATATAATATTCCATAATAAGCTTGTATACTACCTATTGTAAGTAGATAGGAAATATGGTATGGGTATAGAGCGCCTCAATTCTTATATACGACCTTGATATTTGAGTATTGTGCGATACAAATTTTATCAGCGCTGATTTATCACTTTCCGATTTGATGTCGTCTCTCATTGGATTGCATAATTATTTATCAAATTCCACATCTCTATAAATATTTAACGTGCGAGTGGACCGACAAAACTTAATTAGTTCAGATTACAGAAAAGTGAATGTAACTTAATTATCCAGAGTAACTGCAATAAAAGAATCGTAGTAGCCGCCACACACGCGGCGATGCGAATTATGAAATATATAATTCGTGTCATAAAAATTGCAACTCGCAACATAACGTCCCCGTGGAGTTGAGCACTGAGGGAGGGGGCCGGAATTATCAATATACAGAGTTTTGTATGATAATAATAATTCCGATCCTGTACTCCAATAGCATGTTTGCCGAGTACAGGACGCAGCATTAACCTTCCGAAAAGCTACAAAAATAATTTAAGCAAACAAATTAGCTGTCATTCTGGTAGATCTAGCAAAATTGTTTATATTACATTTCAAATTGCCCATGACTTCATAATGTCAACATTACTTATGTAACAATGATAAAATATTAACAAACATCTAGAAAAAATACATTTCGGTAACACTTGAAACAGCGAGCTTAACATACAATTTATTGTATAGTGGTAGTACCATTTTTTATATTTTTCTATAAATAAACGGTGACGTAATCAAAAGGTTACAGAAATTGCAGTCGCGCTTCATGGAAATCATCTAATGTTCAATAATCATGCCGGTTTTGCTTTATTTAAATGTAATTTGGGTAGATTTAGCGTATTTACGTCCATATATTTTTTTTAATTCATTAATTAAAATTATTCCCTGAATTATGTTTATATGCAAACGAGTATTCAATTCTTAACTTGAAGAATGGAACTGAATGGCATGCAAATGTTTTATAGATAGTATAAATCGCTGTGTTGCCATTACCTGCTAATAAACATGACAATATTGTATTTCGTGGACTACAGCTTAGTTACGACAATTTTTCCTTTATAGGCTTTCTTTAATGAAGACTTGTCAGATATAAAGTAAACAGCACAAGTACTTGCGTTAGGTCGGACCTCCTTGCTCTGTGTACCGATTTTTTAATCACTCTTATCAAAATAAATTAAATTATTAATTTACTTAGTATATTTTTTAATATCTTGCAGGCTTTTTCTACCTTTTTGTATCTTAAAATTAATGTCTTATAATGTACATATAAATATGTAAATATCATCAATTTGAAATTATCAAAGAACACTCTATTTGAAATTTATAATAATTTTACTTTCAAAACTCAAATGTATTCGCGCTAAGATTATAGAAAAGAAAAAAATTGAAAAACTTTTTTTATTATGCTAATCGTGAAAAGCTTGCTTGTCGATTAAAGCTAATGAAAAGTTTATAATAAGATAAATTTTAATTATCTTCCTAACATAAATTTAATATCGTCGAACTTTTTCTACTGTGTTGAAATGATTATTATAGAGGAAATATTCCAGATCCTTTTTTATACTTACCGCCGTTCAATGTATGCGATACGTTCGCGACGCGTCGTCTATCTGATGTATGTTGTGTAAGTGGGAATGAATGGATTACTTTTTATGACATTTCAGAAAAAAAAACTTTTTCGAAACGCACAGTTCTTTAGCTACCGATGCGGTGATAAGTTCCATTTTTCTGAGCACTTTTGTGGTGTCTTGCCTGGTCGCACGTTGCCGAAATAATGACATAATAAAAAATTGTGTAGTCATGTCATTTTGAATAATTTTAAATTCAATTAATTATTTACGCATCCCGTCTAGATTAACCTATTTAATTGTAACACTTCCTTATGTCCGCCATGTAAGCATCGTGCTTTAATCATGCCTATTTCGGATATTTGTTACAATTTTATTATTCTATCATAATTGAGGTATTTAAGATTTTATATTATACGGAAATAGCAAGATGTGTACCTTCAAAATATTGTTTTCCCGTTTTTCTTAAGATACAAATCATGAAATTACATTGAAAATTTTCTTAATTGTCCATTTTTGCTTAATTTTTACATACTTGCAAACCACTAGTGCAGGTTTATCAAACTCGATGATGAACGTTTTTCGGCCCAGGAATGGTTCGTCGACGTGATTGTCAGTTGACTTTTTTGTTTTTTTTTTTGGTCGACGACATAGTAATAAGGCGAAATATATGTAAACTTATCAGGGCTCGATAGAAGTTGACCTTTTTTTTGCCCGACGTAGTTGTCATACGCCAGAAACCGGTTTGGCAGCCATCCCAAGGTCAAGCATTGTTTATTAGGCCCAAGTTATTTTTTGAGTTTGATACCCCTGCATTAGAGCATGTAATAGACAATATTATGTATTTTAATTGTATGGAGTCATTTTACTGTGTTATGTTAAATAGGTACAATGAAATAAAAAACGAATTTTTTTTATACTTGCAGCTCTAAGTTAATTATTTCGACAGGTTTTTTTTTTGCATAGTTTTAGGTATTATTAGTATTCGTATACCTTAGTTTAGATAATTAATTTTTATTAATTAATTAAACATGAGCTGCGTTTTGATGCATTAGCAAAACAACCCAGCATTTTGCCATGTGGATTACTTTTCATTTTATAGCTTTTATAGTATTTTTTTTAAATATATTTTTGTTATGGTTAGATAACGACTAAAGTGATTGTCAGGTTCTTCATTTTCGAATAACTATCGTATATGGCATATCCATAAAAATTCCGTTGATTTTTATAATACATACTGTAATTCTTAGTATTCGATTTGATGTTAGCACAATTTATTGAAAGTAATAATATGTTACTATTGTAATAAGTAATTAATTCTGTAAAACGAGCACGACAATGTGCGGCTAATCAATATAAATAAATTGGCGAAAACTGTTTCTATTTTTTTTTATTTAACACTTGTGACTCTACCTAATCCTTTAAATGTATGACAATACTTGTTAATTCTATTCGTTAGTCTGTAATTAAATAGTAACACGTCACTCAATCGGCGTTTTGACTGAAGCGATCACCACGTCTTTCCTCTGTTGTTTGTACACCGGCGTGGGAGCATCCCCCCCCCCTCACACTGCGCTGCCTGGTATCCACATACCAATACACCGCCACACCGACATGCGGCGATACCTACTAACAGTCATTTACATCAGCAGTGTTTGCGGAATATACGTATATGAAGGGTATCTATGTGCATATAGAGCAAAATGTGAAGGATAGCTATGTATTGTTATTATTATTATAAATTTAAGCATTGTGTGAACAAATAGAAAAAAATACAGAACCTTAATAACCAGCTAGCTAGAAAGTAAATTAAACAATGCTATCCTTCAAAATTCTTACAAGGATAAATAGAAATAACAAAATATACTAGTCATATTCCTGAGGAATTTAATCAATAATTCTCAGCCGTAGGCTCCCATTTACAAAATAAACTACCCTAAAAGGCCCATGTTTAGGGTTTCCGATCTCACGGAGCCCCAAATGGCTGACAAAATTTAGTTTTAAATCTACTGAAAGTGAATGCTAAAATTTGTAATTCAAGTTACAATGAAATCTTGACCCTAGAATATGACTGTAGGTTTTCAAAAAGTAGACATTTCGTTTATCGTCAACATACAACAAGCAGTTAATAGACTGCTTTCGAGCTAGTCGTTTGAAAAACAATATGCAGCCTGTTTAACAGTAATCATTTTTATTAATAGCATATTTTACTCAATTGTTGTAACACTTGTATAATAATAGTTGGTACAATATTTGTATATTAATAATTGGTACAATACTTGTGTAATAATAATTGGTACAATACTTGTGTAATAATAATTGGTACAATACTTGTGTAATAATAATTGGTACAATACTTTGTAATAATAATTGGTACAATACTTGTGTAATAATAATTGGTACAATACTTGTATAATAATAATAATTGGTACAATACTTGTGTAATAATAATTGGTAAAATACTTTTGTAATAATAATTGGTCCAATACTTGTATATTAATAATTGGTCCAATACTTGTATATTAATAATTGGTACTATACTTGTGTAATAATAATTGGTACAATACTTGCATAATAATAATTGGTATAATACTTGGTATAATAAAGAGAAAACTTGAATTTTTCGTTAGAATTAATTACAGCAAAGATAGCATCAAATAAGTATTTTCTTGGCCGTTTATCGGACTGTAGTTAGGATGCCTGGGTGATGGTTAGGTAGCTCAAACGACTTCATCAATTCACTTGATTTTATTCAAGTGAACGATTTATGAGGTAACGTGTAATTAACTGAAAATATCAAACATCTAATGCGGCGCGAGGTCCTTGTGCGCCAACGCGCGCGAGCGACGCTCCAGGCGCGAGCGGCTGATGTAGGGCGAGGGCTGCTTGAGGTGCACGGTGCGCACGTGCAGCTTGCGGCTGTT
>DWDU01005154.1:0-10207 GCA_018245575.1 Jemadia suekentonmiller
ATATCGATTACTGCTAGGAGGAAGCGATAACTTATAATCAATAAATACTCATTTTAATTTAATGCAAACATTTATGTTTTTTGTGAGAAATCATTACCAATCATTAGGGCTCTCGCAACTAATTTTGATACAGGGCACACTACGCCATTGATGTGGGGTAAATCATGTTGGTAAATTATGTCCACTTCTAAAACCCCATATATAATCCCCGGTAACAGTTTAATAATCATTATTTTGTCTAGTCCAGGAGTAAATGTGATATTGTCACTTTTCAGGTGCATTGACTCCGGCGATCAATGATCAAACGACGTCGAGAGTTCAACATTCGAATAACGAACACCTTTTTTGAACCACGCATAATGTACTCGCTTTACGCACTCGGTCGGGTGTGTCGCATTCCGACGCTAATCTTTAGCTTTAAGGTCGATTTTCCTTTGTGCCGGACCGTGCATTGCATTATTTTATCCACTTGTGTTTTTATCGAGCTTCCAAGGAGATGAGCTCCTAAGCACAATCTATTGCTTTTCAACCGTAGCAGTAGTGATTTTTGTTTGTGGTCGATTGTCCGGACTTATGTTCGTTCGACGGTATTTTAGTTTTTGCGGTTCGGCACGTTTTTTAGACAGAGAGAAAGAGAGAGAGAGAGCTAGAGAGTGAGATCTATTTATAATAATATATTTAAAAAAAGTTAATATATTCTATACGAATGTTTTAGTTGTTTCTCTAGTCTAATATTGTTAGTTGTAAACGAGCGAAGTATAAAGTACTGCTCATTGTTTCTCATCGCAATAATTTAACTCTTCCATAACTGTTAACAGGTGAAGATATATTTTAGTAGTTAGTAGGTAGTGTACATCACTGTAACACAACGGTTTGAAATTTTTAAGGTGCTTGTAAGAAACGGGGTCTCAAACTTTGCTTAGAAATTAATTTGAGAGGATTTGATTAGGTTAAGGGTATTTATTTGGAATAGTCAAATGTTTGTGGTCCCGTTTCCATCCTATTGTAGTGTATATTCGTGCCAACTTCGAGTACATGCTATATATATAATATATATATAGTGAGATCACTACTCTGATTATGATCTGATTGTTCTCATGTGGTAGATGTATTTATTGATATTCTTGTTGTATTTTAGAGCAGATTTTAACATATCGGTGGGTGTAAGTTGGTATTTTTAATATTTTAGAGTCTATAGTTTATATGTCAAAGTTACTTTTTCAGTATTAGATTATATATGTAATTTAAGACTTGAAAAGTAATATATTGTTGACATTACAGGTTAATGTTTAAATTATTTAATAACTGTGTGAACTGATGTTCGCGGTCTATTGGTATGTTATAGTTGAAACATGAAGAGGTATTTTGTATAACGAAAACTATTTGTATTGATGTATTTTTCGAAATTTTTTTGTTGGGTTCAGGCAGTCGTATCGTGTCTAGTTTCTCGTGGTATATTTTGAGCATTTTTCTAAGTCTGTTCTAGATTAGTGTCGAACACATCGTCCCCTGTTAATTTCACGCTATTATAAGCACTCGAAACATGTTTATGTATATAATCTTACTTGTTAACACTGCTGTATACTTTTTTTGTAACTTTTAAAGTTGGTTAGCAAGCGTGGATGGATTTTTTGTTTTATATTTTTTTTTTAATAAATTTATTTAACACTTTATACTTTTTTCTTTTTGCGTCCCTATCTTTTTCCGTTTTTCTTTTTCCTTTATACCTGTTTTTGGTTTAATGTCCCTACTAGTATTTGTTCCATTTCAGATTGAATTTACTTAATTATAATTACATACTATATTGGGAAAATGAAACTGAATGTTGTGATTTATCTTGTCCTTAGAATTTGATGGTAAATTAAATAAATTATATTTTTGTAGAACATTTACAATTGTTTTATTTTTGATTCCCCATTGAGGAATTGAGGGAAAGAGAGATATATATTAGCTATCCATTATTGGATTTTTCTAATTTACATTTTCTAGTAGGGGCTCGGCATCTGGACGTGTACATGGTGTACGGCAATATGCTCGCCGCCTATGCTATGAGGGGATGTAATACATTCTTCTGCCTACCTCTTTGGGAATTACATACACAATTAAGTCTTTAAATACATACATATACATATCTTCACGCCAGGTCCCTTACGGGGTAGGCAGAAAGCACCGAGTGCCAAATAAAAGTAATTTAAGTCTTTAAATATGTATTAAATCATGTTTCATACTATACCAGATGTATAGTAAATAACATTAATAAAATTTTAAAAGCACCTGACAAAGGGTTTCCACTATGCTAATGTCAATGCTGGCAGATATCAGCGTACGAAAATTTTCTATCACAATTCTTCCGGGCTCTGCAAGGACGATAAGACCTTTTAGGCTGTCTAAAGCTTGATTTAGTTATCAAGCAGCTGTGAAATGTCAATGTATTGATGACAATAATAATAAAGTTTTTGTACATTTATAAAATCTGTTCAATTTATGGCAAATGTCTATACTTTCTATCTTTTAATTTGATTTTTTTCTCTACTAAAACAACCTGAAGAAGAAGAATTCACATAGGTACGAGTGTCAATGACATTTGGAAACAAGAGTTATATATGCACGGTTTGTTCCCAAAAGTAATATTCTTTTTATGTTAGAAATCGGAAATGAGAGGTTTCGTTGAAGTTACCGTCGCAGACACAGAGTTCTGCTACCAACATCGATTAGGACTGTTAATGTGTCTGTGTATAAATAAGACTGTATTTTTGTCAATTAATCGTATGTCGTATTAGCATTAATGGGGGTTCAATGTTCCGGAAAGACACTCTTCTAATATTAGTCCAGGTAATAATAGTGCAGATAATAGGTACTAGTTAGTAGTCGTTTTATTTGAAGTTGGCCAGACGCATTGCTACTTTTGATGAAAGGGATGACCACTTCACCTTTATCATGTAACAGGAACAATACAAAACGCCAGGCGGGCGGCTGGTACTAACAGTACAACATAATTCATAGGAACCAATTTGAAACGGGGTAGAAAAATTATGAATCCTTATATTCTCTTACATATTTCGTGAAACGTGCTCGAAAAAACTTATTGACATCCATCCTCGGTTAACAATTATAAAACATTTATACTTAGTGTGTTTGGAAGGAAAATACAACATCATCGGAGGTTGGGTTTATTTAAAATTGGAGATGGTCTGGTAGTTAGTTATGGTGAACTTGTTACACTACATTAGCGTACTGACCGAGGGTTATAGTGCACTTATTAGGGGACCTTTGTGGAATAAGTTGGAATACGCTTCTGCGTTTGAAAGTTGGGCAAATAGGTTCAAACTTTTAAATTTGGCAAATCGAAAAAAAATAATGAAATAAGTAAATGTTAAAAATTATTCATCTTGGGCGGGCTCGTTCACGTTTTCGTCTCGACTGGATTGATAAAACACTTCTTTGTCATCGTTTCGCAAATGAGACCTTCCTGACTTCTCCTTTGCAACCTTTTCTTTCTTCCCTCCCTCCTGTTTTGCTACAGAGTGTCTGTCGTGTGATTTGTGTTTACTACCTTTAGCTTTCGTTTTCTCATTGATATTCTCGTAGTTGCTTTTAGCTTTTTTACCTGCACTTCGTTCTTTTTTTACCTCTATGTCTTTATTGTCATCTGATTCGTCGGAATCGGCACTCATATCCGAATCGATGGCATCTTTTTTGTGACTTTCTGCCTTTTTGTTATTACTGAAATAAAAGTAACATATAAATAACTTAAGTCCTAAAATCACACCTGTTATCTTTGAGGGGGTAGACCCTTTGTTTGTAGCACAGTCCTACGTTTCACCAGGTACCTACGTCATACAACCCATCATGGAATAAGGGGTGAGACTAATGCCACGCTAGGGACACAAATCTAGACCTTCAGATACTGCTAGGGTTTTCAAGCTAGCAAAAGCCCAAGTACCCAAAACGGGGTTTGAATCCATAAACTCTCAATCAGCAGTCGCGCTCGCAACAAATCGAACAACGAGGTAGCTATATAATGAAAGATGTAAATGAAATGATAACTATAGTTATATTTTTTATATAATTATATTTTTTGTTTGTTAAGCCGCAGTGAAGTGATAGTTTATATAAAAGCAGCGCCATAGGTGGTAAAGTATAACTTATTTTACTAACAAAGGGCATAACGGGATTTAAAGGGTTTTCAGGGATTTCCAACAATACGTTGATTTAATTAACTTTCTTTTGTAATTTTAAATTGAAACTTATAATGTAACTTAAAGAGATTCTTATTTGACGTTACCTTTTTTTGTTAACTGATCTTTCTTCTGGTTCTTCGCTGAAACAATTTATTTATTATTAGATAAACAGTAACATGATAAACATATTTAAATACTTACAGTTACCCTAACTCTGGTTTTGATTGAAGTATACAAACCTATCATGATCTCGCTTTTCGTCTCTGAAAAAACATGTGGTTGTTATAATAAACTTGTTTTATATTGGATAATTTAGACTTTTCTAGATATTTCTCTACTATAAATTTAAAACTATTTAGGTAGGTAGTATGAATTTTACTGTTTCTTTCTACAAGCTTAGCCTTAATCATGGTCTGTTATTAGGGTCTGTGGGAAGATATATCAGAGACAACTAATAAATATCATAAATATATATACTCTTCAACACCATCCCAGTTGACGCTCCATTCTTCATGAGTAATGCCCGTACGGAAAACGCGACGACAGTTTTCTCTGTAATGTAAATATAGATAATATTTAATTTTTACTAAATCAAAATGTTTCATTAACAGCACACAATAAGCGGACTTTAAAGTATTTAGTCAATAATTATTAAATATTAAAATGTATTTATGTAGACAAATACCACATATGTTCAGTGGAGGGTAATGATGACGCATGCATTTTGGAAATAAAATTTAACGAGGAAACAAATACAAATACAAAAAATGTAAAAGAAACGAAATAATGCACAAAAGTAACTAACTCGACATCCTTATTGATTGCACAAGAGATAAACTGCCGGTTTTTGAAGACACTGGTGTAGAGGAAAGGACCGTGGCAGCTGTGCGACTTCGGATCGATCTTGCACGCTGATATCACCCCGATTACTCTCTCTTTGTCTTGATATTTGACTATTAAAGGACCACCATGGTCGTTCTAGAAGGATAAAGAATGGAAGATACTTTTAAAGGTAGACACTTTTAGCTACCCACGTATATATTTCGCAACATCTCTAGTACTTCAATTGTTTACTACATGTATTGACATTCTTCTTCTGACTTACCATTGATTCAGAGTAGGAATATATTTTAATGATATTCATTATTGATATAACAATAGTAACGTCAGTAAGTAAAAGCATCTCATTAAATATTTAGGGTCATAACACTGGTATGCGAGTAATGGTCTTAGTTAATTTAAATAACGTGTTAATGTTAATTTATACAATACTTTACCTCGCAAAAACCTCCTTGGGAGGAGCGTCTAGCAGTGTAGTCATCAGGGTCCCGCAAATGTCTGCCCAAATCCACGTTATATACATCCGAAGTTTCTTCTAGGTGACGCCTTGATTCCACATCTGTGCAGTTGGCGTATTTTTTCTGAAAATAAATAGTATATACGACATAAGAATGAAGAGTAATTTTTTGTTAGTTATTGGACCCTAAAATACTATTAAAAAATTTCAACTGCATTTTCGTTGTTGATTTGCATTGCTGATTGAATCTCTCGTGTGTCTATCATATGCTCACAAATGCTAGCAATAATTAAATTCATAAAATTTCACATGCAGATATCATACTATCGAAGTAAGCCATTTTTACATTTATCCGTTCCTATGTATTTTGTTTAAAGAAAAAATCTTTGATTTGTAGTTATTTGAAAATTCACATTAGCTTTACAATTTAAAACGTATAGGTATTTTTTCATTATTGGGATTATAATTTTCTTACATCACAAATTTCACTAAGTTTCTTCATTACGTCCTTCGTGCAGACCATATACTGGCTAATAATCTCCCTGAACCTTGGAGCCCATTTCCTTGCGCATTGTTCGTTGTCCATTATGCAAACCTTGGCTTCTTGAAGGCATCTAGCATTTTGCGGTACATGCGTTGAAGCACGGTAAACACCCTAGGAAATAAAAATATGCTCTTCATAGCTTTATCGGTGGTCGTCCACTGCCGATAAATGCATGGACCGTGATCTTTTTTAGAAAACTGGTATATTAATCTTCGACAATTCTTTGTCTGCTCGCGTAAAAACAGTCACAGGATTTTTGCGCCACTACTCATGCACAAACAATGAAAACAACCAAACAATTTTTAAAAGCAATCTATTTTAAACAATTACTCGCTACTTACTACTTACTATGGTTTTAATGAATTTTGTGCTACAAAAATGTATGCTAATAGATATTTCATGATTAAAGAAATAGGTATAGAAAAATATTCAGCAATTGATCATTTTTAAAGCTTGGTAGAATTAGATACTCGCCTCTCTAAAATTACTACCACTGCCCCAACCAGCTATCCAACCCTTAGTTCCAGCTTTCTCGAGATCCCTGCTCATATTGTTGTAGCAGACGAGAGCCGTAGGAAACTCGCATCCACTCTCGAGGACACCAAATTTAAATGGTTTATTTACTTTCACAACAGCAATATCGTTTGAAGACCACTTGATACTGTCTTGGAAGTCAAATTTATAATCTGTACGAGAACGGAAAATACGTAAGTTTCGTGTAGAAACAAACTTATGATACTAGTTATTGTCTTAGTTGATTAGATTTTTTTTGTCATTCAACAATCCACTTACTCTTAGGGATACATTTCCACACAACTTTACGCCTGTGACTGCAGACGCAATCATCGTTTTTGTAGTCAAAGCTATCCACGAACTTAGTTGTTCCAGAAACGATGTAGAAATGATCGGCATCTTCAACGCAAGCTGCTGATGTCAGTACATAATATGCATCAACTATAACACCACCACACAACCAGCCGCGATATTTATGAGCTTTTGCAGAATCCTTTGTAAGTTGAAGATATACCTTTAAAAAAGAAGTGGATAAAAGTAAAAGGGGTATGAAAAAATACTATTAAAAATGTATAATTGTTATTCTTAAAGTAACGTTATTTGATGATACGACTTATCTTGAAGTTAAAAAATCTGTTTACTCTCGTCTTACCATATACGGTCTTCTCCCCTTGCCTACTGTCTTGCTATACAAAATTCTTCTGGTATCAACGACTGTTCTGTTTTCGTACTCCCAACCTTCATCTTCTATTTCGTTTAATTGTATCTCAGTCACATTATTAGTTTTTATTTTGACGTCACCAGAATTTATCTCCTGTTTAGTTGGATTAGAAAGTGCTGAACCTGATAAACAGGTAGAAGTCAATAAAAATATCTTATAATAATTATAATTTATCAAGGTGTCGAACAAGGTATTATCTCGGGCATTTGAGTCTTAAGTAACAATTTATTTTGTTTAAATAGGCGCGAGTGCCCGATCATAAGATTTCGATGTTGATCATAAGATTTGTGTCTCGCATATGAATAAATGACGCAAATGAGATTTCCAGAGATTGAGTGGCTTATTCAAGTGACAATTAAATTGAAATATTCTTAGCTAAGCAATAATATTCTATTACAATAAATCTTACCTAATATATACAGCAAAAATACACCAAAAGGCAATGTACGAGTACAAATCTCCATTTCATTTACAGTTTTGTCAGAATTCTATCCAATGCGACTATTAATTGTTTAGTCAATCTTCGCTGTCGTTGCGCTTAATTGAATTTTATTGTTTTAGCTTCCGGTGGGTATATAACTAATTGAAATTGTAAAAATTTTATGTTTCAATGAACTTTTATTATTTATTAAATTACGCTGCACAACTTTTGTTCATCACAAAACGTTGTTTGATAGTAGGTACTTTTTATTTATGTTTTTATGAGATTATTACAGATAGTATTGATACATTATATTTAGTACGTTAGTAATTCATCACTGCATATTTAAATTTCTTAAATTACTAATTTCTTTGAGTAAATTTATATTTGGCTATTATTTACAGTTATATAGCTAAAATTTTTATGTACCTATGGGTATTTTTTATATATTGGAAGAGAGTTCATTAATTCAGGCTTGATGTCTGAAACATAATGATTGTTTTTTGAAAAAAAGGTATTTATTATATTTGCAAAATATTAAAATCAATAATTAAATTTCATATCTAGGTCATCACTAGATACCAATGTTTACACTTAATTTTTTGAAATCATGAAAACGTTCTAAAATTAAAATACACAACTATGGGAAGGAATGTAATTTATTCAACACAGACTAAATGTATATACATAAGCATGTCATGTAGATGTGTTATTAGAAGTCATAGTGTCATTAACAGATTTCATAATCAACCCCCTCTCAGCGAACATTTTGTCTTCTGATACATTAATTGGTCTCTGGTCTTCATTTGCTCGTTGAACGATTGTAGGATTTGAATCTTGCGCTTCCATCTCAAACTTTGCTGGGCTGTTAAAATTTAAATATTTATAAGCAAAGCATTAATTAGCAATCTATAAATGAAAACGTTATTAACGTTTACATTAAATGTAAATGAAAGTTGTCTTTCAAATTTGAATAGGGATTTAATGAAATAGTAATAATTATGTACGCTGCAAAATATCTATTAAATTATATATCTTTCATGGATTAAGTTGTCCAATTGTTAGGCGTTAGTTTACTACGCTAGGTAAGTGCGGGTTAGCTGACGTATTTATATTTTCACTAACTGTATCGCTCTATTTGCTATAGACTCGCTGTGTAGTATACGAAAGGTGCACATTAAAGTTAGATTTATATGCCAATCTAACTCAAGGGCATATCAAACTGCATCTGAAACTCATATCTCCTATAACTGCCACAAAAGTTGTGACTTAACAACCATGTCTGTTGCTGCAAGCCATGTAGTTAATTCCAATATATAAATATATCTTAGTCAACATAACATATATCTTAGTAAAGTAAATGTAATTTAGTAAGGTAAAAAACACATATTGCTACAGAATGATAATTTTTAATTTACCCGTCCGGATGATCTTTCCAAGACAATACTTTCTCCTCGTGTGTAACTCCTGATCTAAATTGTCTTCTACATTTTGGCCTGCAAAGAGAATTGTATTTAATTTTTATTTTTAAGTGATAATTGAAACTAAGATGGTCACTGTAAAGAAGAATTCATCAAAATCAGCAATTCGCGTATATCCTACGTGTAGATACAGCTCTTTGTTTCTTAGTTCGGATGAAGTTTGAACAACTGATGTGATCTTATTATAAATTCAACATATCGCTTGTAATCCCCGAAGAGGCAGGAAGAGGAGTGCAGTTCATGCCCACGTTTCACCACGTAAATATACCGTGCACACCGTGCACAGATTACGAGTCACCACTAGACATTTCAACAAGAAAATGTAATGTAGATTCTAAGTGAAAAAAAATCTAATAGTTCTCGGCCCGGTAATCGAACTCAGGACCTCTCGATCAGTAGTACCACTAGCAACCATTTGACCAAAGAGCCAGTCTTATTATATGTAAGTTTCTTAAAATCCAAATTTTACAAATACGTTATATTAACTGAACCGTCTGTGCGTAATGGATATTGTTAAATCATAATTCAATTGATTAAAAATCATGTTCTCACTCGATATCCTTAAAAATGGCACACGATATAAACTGTCTGTTCTTAAATATACTAGTGTACAGAAAAGGTCCATAACACTTGTTGGTTCGTTCCTTCACGAGACATGCCGATATAACGCCAATTACTATGGAGTTGGCTCCGTCGCCGTAGATCAAAGGACCTCCGTGGTCATTCTGTGGAAGGTAATGTTGAGTCGAAATGTTCAACGTGAATGAATAATAATATTTTAAGTTAAGAATGAGCACAGGAACGGTCATCGTAGAAAATTATAGTTTCGGTGCTTCGGAGGGCACCTGGAATAAGCAATGAGATTGTCGTTGGAAAGCAGGCATTAAATTTGAACGGGTTAATTCATTGCAAACAATTTCACATTTACCTCACAAAATCCTCCATCAGATTGCGACGCATATCTTCTACCAGCTGGCAGACTTTCGTTATCACTTGTCTTATTATGATAAGCGGAATGCATTACAAGATTCGTTGGAACCTTCTCTGTC
>DWDU01005155.1:0-10206 GCA_018245575.1 Jemadia suekentonmiller
TAAGGCTCGATTATGTCAAAAAGCCTATTACTCAATTGCAGATTACATACAAGACATAGACGTTTGGAAATGAGTTGTTATAGTTCTAATGCCTAAAATTACGATTTATATTGTTAACATAAGTGCTTAGCTTAAAAGATGCAGTAGCACGCCTATGGAGTTTCTTTCGCCGGTTCTTCTCCATAGCGGGGCCTTTTCCGAAGCGGTGGTAACTTCATTTTGACGTACAAAAAGTGTTCCAATGAACCTATTTTGAATAAATGATATTTGAATTTGAATTTGTTTCATTATATTCTAACACATTTATAATTTTCTTACAAATGTCGTTACTATATCAAACCGCGAGTATCCTCACAGCGAGTTTGATTTTCACTATAAACAAGATGAAATCTTAACCGGTATTAGTCTCCTAAGGCTCGTTTGGGTTATAATCACGTTATACGATTACATGAGCGGAATACCTGGAAACATTAATAATGTACAGTATGATCGCAATGGTTGCGATCCAGTTACGATTAATGGCTGGCTATTGCATGTGTTATGTAGCTTGGATCATAGGTAGCAATATTTATTGAAACGTGACACGTATCATCACTCCTGTAATCCCCGAAGAGGTAAGCAGATGAATGTAGCAAACTCCCACGCTCCACCAGTTACGTGGTATCATAAACACGGAAGAATAACAAAAAAAATATCCTAAAAAAATTGTTTAAAAAAATCACATCAGTGTGTACTATATGAGTGACACTAAATAGCTTGTGTACAGTCAGAAGTAATGTATAAGAAATAATAAGATAAGGTAGTAAGAAATTTACTACCATAGTACACATGCTCTATTATTTCAGGTGGTAAATATAGTATTTTTTTCTCTAAACGTTTCTGTAACAAGTTGTGTCTAAAACTCAAAGCTAAAGTGTCCCTTACACTTTTGTCTGAGTTCTCTAAGCTGGCGTGCTAAATAGATGTTATCATCGTCGCTGGGTACGTAGTCTATGAGAAGATCGCGGTAACACTTGAATGTATTAATATACTATTCCATGCACGTCGTTTATTTATCTTTTCTCATATAGGCTGCTGACACAAGTGCACGAGAATTAGTAAAGTCAAAGTCAAATTTCATTTATTCAAATTTGGTTCATTACAACACTTTTTGCACGTCAAAATGCCACCGCTTCGGAAAATGCCTCGCTATGGAGAAGAAGCGGCGAAAGAAACTCCATAGGGGTGCTACTGAATCTTTTAAAATAAGCACTTATATTAAAATATCATATAATAAATGTCATTGGATATAACAAAATAATATGACATAATTTTAAAACACTTGTAACTCTGCATGGCACGGGTAGATAGAGAGCACCGAGTACAAAATATCTCGAACTTATAGACCTGACGTGTTCTTTCTGGATAATGACCATAGTAACAATAATAATAGATTAAGACCTTGACCCTTTTCATTCTAAAAGAACACACGTGTGCGACAGTGGATCGTAAAAAGGGATGATGGTAATGGACAACAAGATTGTTTTTAAATTAAGGTATTAAGAGTATTCTGCATACTTATTAACAATTCGTCTATGTAGCAATTTACAATACGCTTAGAGTATATATATTACTTTTTTCTAGACATAGAGTCACGGTAGCCGTTTTTCCATTGTGTAGGTTTAGTCGCCTTTGTTGCTCCGTCGTTGCTCTTTCAAATTGTGTTAACCGTAAACATCTATGCGCACCGATGAGATTCATTCTCTTCGCACTTTCTGAATAAATGGAAGCGGAAAAGATCTTCGAACCTTCGCATTCCCGATAGAATTTTGGGTAAAAGTGGTCGGTAAACATAGCTGACATATACTACTCGCTATTGTTGGATTGAAAGTTATATTTACTTAGCGACCCGGCTTCGTTCGTATAGATAGTATAAACGTTCGTATACCAGATTTTGAAATTGATGCTTAAAATTGTAAAGGTATTTAACTGAATAACAATTAATTAAGATTTGACTATCTCGTTGGTCAAATGGGACGTTAGCGTAACTGGTGAAACGTGAAGTATATGAAACTGCTCTGCCAACCTCTCTTGGTTTGAAGGCGTGATGTTACCTAATGAATTATATCTATTGATGCTTAGTGTATTTTAATCGCACCCAGAGTTCTTGACATCCAATGCGGACAGATGCGCGGAAGAATTTAGGAAAATTGTAACGAGATTTTTTACGAGTGAATTACAAATATAAGCATGTCTATAATAGAAGTTACATATATGCCAAACCTTTCATAGGCCAAAATAGTGTCAATATCTGGCACGTATTTTTCGTGAGCAAAACAAACAAATCGAGAAATAGACAGAAGCGGTCGAAGGACTTCGTTTTCCAGTACACTGTGAAATGGTGAAACATTTGCACGGTATGTATATGTAAAAATATTTATGTATGTACATGAATTATTATCATTATAAATTATACATTATCCATCCCCGGGACGGGAAGAGCATTATTGAGTTTCCTAACTTAAAATTTCTAATAGTTAGTCGGAATCAGAATTGAGACTGGTATACGTTAAAAGGCTCATCCTATATTACATGACAATTAACAGAACCGGTGAAAAGTGGGAATGATAAAATCCTGTGCCTTCGACGAAATATAGGTGTTATGTTAGGTTAATCCTAAAACCATCCAATCAGGATACAAAATGCCATGATAAGCTGATAAGATAAGATGATATCATACTATAATTGTACTTATATATCTAGTTTGAAAATAGCATGTTCAAGATATTTAACTAAAAGTCTGGCGTTGAAAATAAGAAGCGGAACATTTGCAATAAAATGCGAAAACTTCTTACAAAAGACATCGAGCACTTGGTGAATGCAGCTGAAACGTATTCCACCTGCCGCATTCTCGACAAATACTACATAGGTAGAACAGTTTTATTGCGATTTCCTTAGTGCGAGAGCCAGGTGTGCCTTTAGCCTTTTCAGTTGTAAAATCAATATGTTTTATCTGTTTGCATCAATTTTATTAACATGTAGAATATTGTTTAAAAGTAATATTCTTCTTGTTTTATTAAAAACGAAATAAGTTGCGATTGGGTGATATTAAGTCCAAGAAATTACGATGCACTTAGTGTAAACATTTTGTTATAACTGGAATCTCTTGATAGCTTAGAGGGAACAAAATGTTGATGGAGAAACAATTTAGGTGGTAACCCTATTTTAGATTTACCTTCTATCTTATCTTACCTATCTTACATTATACCTTCCATTTTCTTATTTCAAAACAGACGAAGATTTTATCGTTGTATTAGAAAGACATGAGTTAAAGACGATTCTCTGAATGTGTCGTGATATTTTAAATGAGTTTAAGCTAACTGAAATACCCAGTCACCTGGGTTGATATTCGGTATAAGTTATAAACTAATTAAAAAGTATGGATTTCCAAAATTATTATTCGTAGTAGACTCAGCATCCTTTATATTAAACTTAAACTGTTCAATAAATTAATGTTTTCAACTAGCAGTGTGAGTGCAAGTAAGAAGATTAGGTCTCTACAGGTCACTACAGTGAATTAAATTTGTAAATAGCTCGCATGTATTTTTACAGCACATACAAATATTAAATACGTTAAAAATTAAATGATAAATGAGATTATAGCTATGATAAAACTGATCGTAAGCTATTACTTAGAACACTAACATAACCTTAGATTTGGCACAAAAATCTATGATTCAGTAATGATGGAGATCTTTCTATATCTCTCAAAATTAAAAACCGAAGGGAAATTCGTGTCTTTTAATTCGGTACCTAAATTAATATAATGGGGTGCTTTGTCTGTCCTGCAGTAGTCCTTGAGAACCTTTCTGACACAGACGAATGAGAGGCAGAAACAGTTTTCGGGGCAAAAACGTTTGAGGCTTTTAGGCATTTCTTTTTTAGAAAGGTTTCTTTGTCTGTTTTTGTTAGCACTACCGTAACATATGTCGGGGTTAAACTATTTTCGTGGTGGTTTTGTATGTTGAATATGTTCAATATTTTTTATAACGACTCTGCGATTCGTAAGTTAACTCAATAAGGGTAACGACAAATTATTTTTAAAACTAGTTTTAAAATTAGTTTTAAAACTTAATTCTTATACTAAATCCATATTGATGAATATTGTACAGTAGACTTAATTGTTTTATACCGTATTACTAAGCTATATGGACACCATATACAAAATAAGCAAATTAAGGAAATGAACAGACGTTTGTCTATTTTAAAGCTAGCCCTGAACTCCAGTTAAAGCAGCACACTGAACGCCAGAACCAATTATTATCCAACAAAACGCTTTACCAAAGTAAATAAACGAACTCAATTCACGAGAACTCCAGAGCTATGTCGAAAGCTTTAATAATACTAGAGAATTTGCAAACTGCCTTCTATTAGTACCTATCCCTGTATCGAGTGATTAAAGTTCTGCGAATAACGGCTTTATCTGATATGAACAGGCTAATCAGAATACGTCACTGTATCGTTGCATTCAATACATGGTCTGTCTCTTTCCCTCATTCTTTTGTATACATTTTACATCCCCTTCGCACTGTCGCGTTTCGTGTTGATTTCCAAAATTTGAATGTTCAATATTCGACGGTGCAGTTTCATATTTCGTGTGGTGACTTTTGGTGAAATTTTAGTCAGATAGAACTGGTTTCTTCACTTACTAACGCTACCCTTAGTATCTGTTGAAGGAAGTTCATTGTGAAATGAACTCTCATTGTGGGTGTTATGGTGTAAAATTGGCCGGCTGGTATATTGGTTTTTGTTCGTCAGAAACGCTCAATTGTACTGTCGTATCTTTGAATGCTGTACAAGTGAGGTTGTCCGCAGGCGATGGGCTCATTTTGCTTTCACTCTCCATGGATTGTTGGATGTTTCATATCTGGAACAATAAATTGTGAAGGTACAATTGCAAGTTGCGATATTTTGTGTTCAATTGTTATGGCCGTGTCTTTCTGTGGTTTGTTCTATTTTAAGTTTCAATGTCAGGAATGTTTCTAATTCAAAAGTTTTGACAATACGCTGCGAGATAGATATAGTTTATTGCTGGACATTTCACGGTACCGTTTGTACATTATTGAGTGTTTGTTGTAAAGTTTTACAACTTTTAACAGTTTAGGTAAAGATTCTTTAAAATGCGTTAAAAAATTTGAGTAGGAATTTTTATATAGTCCGTTCTTGTATGTCTTTTTATATTGGAAGCTGAAGATTTCTTATTTATATATGTAACGTAGAAATTTGTAGAAGATTTCAATTTCTTATTCACTAAGGGCATATTAATGGTACAGTACTATTTTAGGTTTCATTCTTGTACGCTGGTGATCCTTCACGCGAATATGTGCGAAAAGTAATTCACCAATTTACACGCAATTTTAAGATTGGCGTTACTTGGTGTGAATGCGCAGAAATACATCAAAAGAAAACATCTAGAGTTCTGTGTACCACACATATTTGGACAATGCTAGCCATAGATCCGTAGAGCATAATTTGTCTTTTAATCCTTCTAAGATTATTCGAAACCTGTGACTAGCCTTTGGAGAACAAAGGATTGCTGAATATGATCAATTACAATATATTTTTGTACACTGTAATTGATCTCGCTTTAATAAGAAACAAAAGTGTGACATTCAGTTTATTTTCCACTTATAAGGTAAAATAAAAAATATTAAAGACTGCCCAATAAACCGTGTTGAAGGCAGCGGTAATATGTAAAATCGATGACTAATATCGTTCTTAACCAAGGTCAAGGTAATAGGAGAAATTTAAGTGTTATTAACCTTTCGACCGCAAATCAAATTCTTGTAATAACCTGCATACTTTATATTCACGGAGTAGTTAACAGTGAAGAATGGCGAACTGTCGAATGTCTCTTTATTGAACTTTATTTGAACCACATAACAATAAGTGTAAAATTAGCTATTGCTAGCGTATTTTTAATTGACATTTATCATGCCGCTGCTATTGTTTTTCGACAGACATCAGTATTTACAAATCATGTGTTAGTCTATTTAACATTCGAACTATACTTTTCTATCTTGCTATAGAGCGCTACAGTTAGAACAATAATATTTGAATGGAGTCAACTAATGCTGTTTTCTTTACGAACAGAATCAACTGAAATAACATAATTTGATAAATTTGTTTGTGATGTTACGTTGATAAATTTATTACCGAGGCTGCAAAATTAAGAAGCATAAACACGTACTTAGTAGTTTAACATAAGAAATATTGTCAATATAATCCAAGACCACAGTTTAGAATTTTCTGATGTTGTAAATGTCTATGGAGGAAGGTGACAAATTTGTATCATGTGTACCAACTCTAAGTTTTCACGGCTTTTCAAAGAAAAGTTGCAAATGATTTTTTTAATGACCAGATAATTACTGTGAAATATTTGATAAGCACATATATTATAAATATATGTTTGCACAGGCTGATGATCTAAGAGCCTGAATTTTTAGATTTGGTCAAATTAGGAGGATAAGAAAGTGCTATTTTCAACCCATTCGTTATTCAGATAGCACAGTTATTCCAGACTGTCACTGTTCCATCTCACTCCCCCTAACCTCGTACCAACTCGCATGCCCAGCATTGGGAATATTGGCATTCAGGCCAAGCCTATGTTCAGCAGTGGACTGCAATAGGCTGATGATAAATATGATTTTTCCATCACGACAATGTTTTTCTTGTTATTTATTTCAAATGATAAATGAAGAAGAAGCGCGGAAGGTCTGTAAGGATAGTGATATCTGGCACTCGGTGTTAACTACCTACCCCGTAAGGGACCTGGCTTGAAAATATGTATATATCTATGTCAATTGAAAATATCGTCACGTGTTCTTTATTCAGAGCGCATTTCATAAAAAAGCAAATTACGAAACTACTGTCTCTAACGCATTCATTCGTAACAATCAGATATGCGTATAGCTTTCGCTGGGGCATAATTCTAAATATTTAAATGTTCAATCGGATCGCGTGCTTCTCCTAAGCGAAATTTTAGCCAGATTGAATCGGTTTAGTGCAGCTCTCCAACTTTATTATTACTAAGTTAATTCTGTTTATTTAAGCAACTGCATAGCAATCCGCAAAGCTTAGTTGGATATTTATCTAATGTTGACAGTCAGGGAATGAATCTACGTGTTAAAAATAGCAAATGAACAATGTGGGTAAAAGTTATTTTCTCGTCAATTTCCTATTTCTTTTTACAATGGCGATATACATTCCGCATACCGCGTTATATAGAAAATAGAGGCAAACAAGTAACTGCCTACGTTAAAACTTTAACCTAATTTTGCGCGGCTTGTGCCTTCAATTCACTTTTCTCAGTGTTGCTACTAATACGCCCTAATTTTAAATTTGGACGAGCTTTTCATGATCTTCAACTTGTCTATAAAAAAAAGATTTTCTTTAAATTGTCTTTAAAACAACAGGTTAAAGTTAAATAAAATAATTTTAATAATATTATACATATTTAATGCAAGTGAAATGGAAATGATCCTACATATTTACCACTAGCTGTCACCTATCGAATAACTGACCAAGATTGAATAAGTAGTCGATTTTACAAATTGCTTTTTAGGAAGTGCCGTAAAAGTTTTGACCACGGTTTTGAATGATGACGAACTCTGTGTGAGTATATGTTAACGTATATACGTATATGATCTATATGTCAACGTGTACAACATCCAAATTTCAGTAAAATCGTCACCAATAATTTGTACACGTAAGTAATTTAGTTTTCGATCAAATCCAATATTGCTGTTTAATTATAACATACTGCGTATAATGGTCTCTTGTATTAAAATTCAAATATTGTATTAACGTGAACAGGATATGAAGCTAAACTAATGATAATATTTTCACAAATAAAAAATAAATAGATATCATGCCTGTTTGAAACCTTACAATAAAATAATAATAAGCTTAGATTAATTCCAGTGGCTTCATTGCTTACTGTGCTGCAAGTCCGTGATTAGATTATTCGTGTAGCTCTGCTTTGTGGAGATTATCTTGTATTGATTCAGAGTTCACTGGACAGTTGAAAAGATTAGATTACGTAACTTGGAGAGGTCAAATTTATCGTTTTGAATAAATTATGATTGGAACGATTACGACTAGAATGAAAAAGAAAATGTTGAGGAATACATACATACATAGTAACACACACTATGAATATATTTTATGCTCATGTCGTCTTCATTCATACAATATACCGACCCACTCGTAAATATTCGATTTGCTTATCCGGATCCTGAAATATTCATATTCAAGTAAATTCAGAAGAAAGGGATGTTCAAATGAATTTTTTGCATCAGCGAGTGTATGAATTGAATTGAAGAATTCTTTTCGTCCGTCCTTCTATTTTTGCCATAGTTGTTGACAAAAATACGTCTTACTATGTCACTGAATGACCTCGATTCCTTTTTCTGTCCTTTCTATCTTTTAGTTAGGAAGAGAGATTGACCTATCGAATATTCGTAGGTAGATATGAATATTCTTAGTTATGAATATTCGTAGTTACGAATATTCGTAAAACATCGCATGTTATCAGATGACAAGCTTTTCACTGTAAAAATTCTCCATTTCTCGCGTCGTAGCTGCGATATGTTTAAATTGGATTTCATTACCTTTCCTCAGACTTTATTCCAAGCGGATATGATTTAATTATATTACGTAATTACATATATTAAACGTCAAACTACAAAGTGATTTTGTCCGGGTCTATTCTCAAAATGAGAAGGGTTAAGGGCATAGTCTTACATACGAGTATATATAAAATTATTTAGTAGCCGTATGTAGCAAAATTGAATTGAACAAAAGTCATATTACATCATAAGAATATACCTACTTTTATTCAGACTCTAACTAATCGCGCATAATGTGTAAATAAACAAACACGTTATATTTGGTATATCTTTATGTTAACTTCTTCTTCGTCGAGTTGACAGCTGATCGTGAGTGACGTACCATCGTGGCGAAAGGATTAATCGCAATGTCCAGGTTGCGCCGGGCAGTGTAGGTTCACATTTGATCAGACATAGTCACCGTTCGGGGATGTTCCTTTCATGCGCCCCAAACTACACAAATATATTTAAACAGACACACACTACATAAACATATCTGACTGCTTCGTTGGTCGTGTTGGTTACCATCGTGATGCGACTAGATTCAAATTCCCCATCGGGCACTATTGAATTTTTCCAACTTTGATTTTGTAGTAGTGGCTCGGAGTGCTATGTGCCCGATAGGAGTGATATGTGCCCGATATATACAAATAGGCTCAACTATTCGTACGACGTAAACGTAGCTGGTAGAACGTGGGAGTTTACTTCCCTCCTCTGCCTACCTCTTCAGGGTTTACAGGGGTGGTATTAGGTATATTTAACGAGAACAGGTAAACATGTATTGTATGAATCATTTCATACGTTTGGTATCAATCAAGTATATCAACAAGAGTAATCGTCACATTTGTCTAATTCTTATCCAAACTATACATATTTAAATATAACTATGTAACCTGAATCACTATACGTTTAATGTGTATTAAACATTATATTGATGAGTGCTTTGTAATGTTTCAAAACTATTTTCATTTCTATTGTCATGTCACGATATTAATCGTGTTCCCGGTTGCATGCGCGTACATATGGGCCTTTATCTTCAGCTTTAGCACATCCGACCAACTCTGAATAAGAGAGATATTTAAACTAATTGCATTCATTCTGACCTGGTATGCGTGGGTTAATTGGATTTCTATTACCGATTAACATTCACGATATAATATTGAGCCTAGTGACTTAAATCTTAGCCTCCAACTCCGTGTGCACTAAACTCCACTCATACTAAACACATATCTTAATTCTTGTAAAACCTATGTGTTTGTGGAAATGGACTCCACGTTACAAGACAATGTAACATTGAGCGCCCCGCACGCCCCTTTGTTAGTTTCTTAACAAATATTTAATGCAGCACGGAATTTTAATATGTAAAGTTACATTCATGTTCCTATAGTCGTTTTACTTTTAATATTCTTCTATACAAAACTCTTTGTTTCTGAGTATAATTGGCCGGGTATGTAGTAGGTACTTGAATTTTTAATAATTGAAACAATGGCCTTAACGGAAATTGGAGATTGATAGAAAATCTCTCGTATGCTATTCATTGTGTTTAAAACAATATCTC
>DWDU01005156.1:0-10206 GCA_018245575.1 Jemadia suekentonmiller
TTTTTGTAGTGCCCGACCCGGGGATCGAACCCGGGACCTCCCGATCGGCAGTCGCACTTGCAACCAACACGACCAACATTTATTATTATTATTATTATTAATTTACTACTTTCTATTAGTAGCTAGTACTCATTCTAGATAAATACTAATAAGTGCCCGGTGTATGGCAATTGGCTCAACATCTGTTCCATAGTGCGATGTAAGCGTAACTGGTGCAACGTGGAACTATACCACACTTCTCTACGTACCTCTTCGAGGATTAAAGGCGTGATGTTACGTTTACCTTTACCCAACCCATTTACCATTTTCGTTGAAACGAATAACATAAAGTTCTTGAGTATATGCAAATTTAGCACCTTCTCTATAAAAATGAAAAATTTATTCATCATCGTCATCATCAGCCTATTGAGTCCACTGCTGGACAAAGGCCTCCCCCGAGGAGTCATACCCGTAACCCTCACGCTGGTTATGCGGGTTGCAATGCAATGCAATAAAATTAATATGTTCCTAATTAAAATGAGTAATTCAATCAAACATTTATTTACTGAGTTACCACATTGCCCGCGCTCATGCCTTGGACCTCATAAACGGAGGCATGACGATGCATTCGCCTCCCGCCACAGCCTTAATCTCCGTACGATGCGACCGCGATAACGTTTGTGTGGCTGCGAGAATGGGCACAGTGAATATAATAAGCGCGGTGGTTTAACATCGTACAAATGTGTCGAATTTATATCACTCATTGGAGGAAAGTGTGCCGTGACGATATAGCTATGTAAAACTCAAACAACTGGACGTACTGAATCGCAGGCTGGCGTTTGATTATCTCTTGAAATATTGTTTCAGCTAAAGTGGGTTTCAAGAAAATGTTTATCGGTTCTATATTATTTAATGTTAGTATTTCAAATGTTTTTAGAATAGTCACGTAATGGCTTGAGAATGATTAAACAGGTATACAATGCGAATGTAGATGGACACAGGTGCCGAGGGAGGCCAAGACTGGGCAGTCCAGATAGCAGTATCTGCACCACATATATTAGATTTTAAGTTATGGTGGAGTCAGAAGTCTCCGAAACCGGCGTGCATTTATGAAGAGAGTGATGAATGTGGAAGAGGCATGGGAGGTCTTTGGCAGATATTTGGCACTTGGTACTCTCTGCCTACCCCGTAAGGGACTAGGTGTGAAGATATGTATGCATGTATGTATGTGTAATAATAATATTAGTATGAACTTTCCACTACAGTACGAGTATGGAGGTTCATATGGACACCGGATAATTTTTGATTGAGCCGACATCGAACCTCGATACATATTGAGGCAGTCGTACATGGCGCTAAACGGCAGCTGCCGCCAGCTATAAAGCCACGTTTACACACATGCTGTTTCTAATTTTACAGTTGGTGATCGCTGTGAACAATCTGAACCAGGAAAACGCCGACAGAACAATGCTGGCCGATGAAAACAAAACCCTGCAGATTACTGTTGATGATCAGCGTAAAGAAATAGACGATCTATCGAGAAACATCGACGAGTACAAGTAAGTGGAAGAGCTTGCATGTTGCAGTTAAAAATAACATCGTGTGGTTCCCTCTAAGGAATGTATTAATCGTTCGCAAATGAAAGAGCGACTATGCTAGATATATGTTAATGCTCGTTTTTTAATGACTTATGCCAGCGTGATTTGTATGAATAGTATGTGCCTGTTAGCGATTTGATAGACAGTCTTGCTAACTTGCTTAGCACTTAGCGGTAAATCATAGATGCCCAATGGTTTACTGAGTTATAATACGTTTAGTATTAGACTCAGAATATTGAAAAAGTGACAATACGGAAAAGTGTGCATACTATATATCTCTTTACGAATGTGAATGGCATGTGAGATATATGGAGTAGGATGTGATCATAAAAGTACTTGTTCTAATGTATTTCACTGGAAGTTTTATCGATTTAGTTTATAACAAAAGAAAATTTGTCCATAATCTTGAAGGGTATCGCATTTGGATCTAATAATTTTAGTAATTAGAATTCTTTAAAGATACAGTTTAAAATAAATATAACATCACGCCCGCAATCATCAAGGAGAGATAGAAGAGTGGAACACTCTCACTTCTCATCAGTTCCTTTAAAAAACGTTTAGTTCATCTCTCAAAAATATTAAAACGTAGAATGCTTACAATACACTGTGAGTAGAGTATTGTACTGACGCTAAACTGTTACGTAGACACGCTAATGACCACTTGTAATACAAAAGAAGTTGGCGTGGACTGACATTGAGCTCCTTACGTCCCTTACTGACTGAATCTGCCACTTAAATTATTTGCACACGCCAATAGTTCGGCACAAAAACACTTCTTAGTTATAATTTTCGTTTTATTCTAATACTTTATTTAAACTATGTTTTCGGGTTATCACATTACTTATAAAGCGGACCTTTTCTGTATAGCCTTTGAATTAAACTGTAAATAATTCTGTACAACACTTGTTTAGAGCAATCATTTTGACCGGACACAAAGATTGGCGCTAGTCACCGTTGTAAAAGCGTTTGTACATTTTCCCTTCCATTTTGCATGTAATCGGTTGCACGAAAGCATTATACTCGTATTATATTTGTATGTATACGATCTTCACTATCCTTCACTCAAACTGCGATGTGTAATATCGTCTTCAGTATTGTTTCGTTAGCAACCTTATCCGTATCAATGGGTTACAGTACACGAGGTAGTTCCTACATTTCAGCCTTCGTGTAAACCCACAGGCGCGGGAGTGACGGGGCTTAGGTACTTTGTAGGCTCAATGCCAATAAATCAATATATTAACTACGCGTATGTCGAGGCTCAATATTATAGTAGTCGTATCAGAACTACGTATATTATATGGTGTTTTGTATAAACTCTCTTACATTGTACCACTATGAATGTCTCACGTCATGCCTTCCGAGCCAAGGTTCTTAATTATTGCTAAACTGTTGTTTTTCGTTTAGGAATCAAGTTAACTTAAAGTGGCCAGGTGGCACTTAGTATAGAATACGTTGTGTTACAAATATCCCGCAGGTAGCGTTATTTGTTATACGGGTTATATGCATTTGCTTGCAGACTTCTTACGATTTCTTAATTTACATTTCAAACAATATCACTATTGTATGTCTAACTACTCATATATTGAACTGTCTACATCACCACGTAATCTAACTGATCGGCTCAACTCCATCGTTTTACTTCCAACAAATGTGATAGTAATAATACGTGGCATAATTAAAAAATTTACTCTTGTTTTACTCGTATCTTATGTTGTGTTTATCATTCAGATGTCAGATATTGAGGTTGGAGGAAAAGTTAACATTGCAAGACGCTAGATTCAAGGAGAAGTCGACAGAATGCAGTCACTTGCTGAAGGATTTGGAGGAAATGAGATCGGAGACAAATAGATCACTGACAAGATCCAAGGAGAGAGCCGATTCGATGCGAAGATACATGCAAACTCAGATCTCGGAATTGGAGAGGCAGTTGATCCAGAGTCGCGCGCAATGCAGAGCTTGTCAGAAAGAGAGGGATGAGGTATATATTAATAAAAATATTCGTATTAAGATTACTTTTGATCTTTATTACGAGACTAGTAGTTTTAACGCTGTATAATAACAAACGATTCGATCAACATGGGGCTCGGTTGGCTTTTGAAATGACATCGATTAAGTTCCACGGCACCATTTGTAGAGAGTGGCGCTTGTGAAGAGGTTTTTAGAAATTCTCATGGGTTTGTTTTAAAAGTGAGTTTGGAGATGTCCAGATTTATAATTTTAGTCTTTTGTTCCCCTGTTTCCATAATTACGCATTCGACTTGCCCTCTGGTTAGTAAACCTGTCTGCCATTCCCGGAGTCGAGGGTTCGATTTCATCACCCACAATAAATATTACTGTGATGAGCAAAAATATTTGCTTTATGGCCTCATATAAAAAAAAATCTCTACATAGGGATATATGTAGCCTATCAGTCGTTTGCTTACCATAACATAAGCTCTCTTGTTGCTTACATATTGATCAGGTGCCAGTGTGTAAAATTGTCTCAAGATACTACTATATTATTATTATCTAGTTCTGTTACAACGTCCTGTGATATGTATAAAGTGTTAGGTACATTTTATGTTTGTGTACACTTCTCTTAATGCTCACACCATATTAGCCCCCTGCTTTTACTGTTTCGGGATTATTACGCGGCAAAAGGTCCCGTATTGAATACGAGTAATTGGTTTTTTTTCTAAAAACATTTAGTTTGTAATGGTGTTGGTACAATTAATAATATTATTATTTTTCTTGTACCTCAGGCAGTGTTCACTGTGTATTCGCAAGTCATTTGCTCGACTCTCATTGTTACGTTTACCGAGGCAAGTCAACCCAAACACCATAAGGCTGTACCGTTCTCAAAAATGATACGTTGATTTCTACTAGTAATTTAATGCATGATGTGTACATTGTATTCACATCATCCGCAGGTGCAATACGTTCAGATTCATAAAACATTTTTATGACTGCGCGCTTCATCTAGTTTTGAAATAGATTAGTTTCGCCAACGGTCAATTTGCGTCGAGGGTCAATTTGCGCGTTAAAATCCCTTTGAGTTTTTAACGAAGTTAGGCTCTTGAATATCCTGTGTGAAGTACCTACATGTTGGATGCAGTATGAAAAGTATGGAATTTGGGGTCGTCTACCGTTTTCACATTTACGCGACACAGATATTAATACAAAAAGTAAAAATATATTACAATATTTTCGCGCACTTCGTGATGTTTTAAATGTTAGTTCAAATACCTTACTTCAATTCAGAATACATACATATAACATGGGTCACCACTTTAAAATTAAATGATGCCGTGCGACCGATATTATGTGATATATAAATAGGATACAGTTTTATGTAAATATTAGAAGATATCGCGTGTCGGTATTTACTGTATAACATTGTAGCCGAAAGAAAATTTCAACAGTTTTGCAAAACGATTTCAGATACGGCAACGTATGCAGATTCAGATAAACAATTTGCAGGAGAACTTCGAACTGGTGGAGATTAGATTAAGGGCCCTACAAAATCAGGTTACGTCCTTGAAGACCTCGTACACTGTCATACTGGGGGACGAGGATGAAATCAGTGAATTCAACAAGATAGCTACAGTTTGACATGTTTTTGATATGTTATATTTTTGATCGAAATTTGGTACATTTAATAAAATTTATTTAATTGCTCGGTTGGTTTTATATGGTTTCTGTATTAATGAATATCGTTCAACATGATAGTGTTTACGGAAGACTAGTTGTGTCTGTAGATTTTGCCCGCCTGCATGCTACGTTTTCCAGGTAATATTAGACCATAATTAATTTATCAAATATTTACACAGCTTTAAGTTTTAATTTTATCCGTACTTAATATTATGAATATTGATTGTGCCTAGATGTATGTGTTACGCTTTCGATACCAAACAACTTGGCTGATTGTGATGAAACTTAATGAGGTGATAGTTTGATGTTTAGGGACGATATTTATAACGAAATAGAAAAAAAATATCTAAGTATAGAATTAGCTGTGATTTGTTTATGAAGTGTCTCAATATTTTCTTAAATTGTTTGAATTTAAGGCTCGTTAGCGATTATACGACATTCGTGGTGACTCTGTACCTACATTATATATCATTGGATAATGAATGAATAGTGTTAGTAAATACTAATGATTCGTCAGTGGATAGCTAATTAATAAATATTAATTTTATGTACAACTTCTCCTTCGTCGAGTCGATAGCTGATCGCGAGTGATCAGCCGTCGTGGTAAAAGGATTAGTCTCAATGTCCAGAGTGCGCCGGGCAGTATATGTTTGTACCTTATCAGACATAGACGCCGCTGGGGGAGGCTGCTTTCATCCAGCCCTAAGTACAAATAAGGAAAACGTTTAGTAATTTGGTATGGTACTAATTCTTGGACAGTTGATATGGTACCTAAATTTTTTTCTTGTTGATGTTATCGTTATGACGCAGTATTTAAAAATATAAAATAAAACGATACAATTAAAAGAAAAACATTAAACTGATTTTAGCATAATGTGTATATATTTCCATCTATTGATTTCGGGGATTACTGACGTGACGTTGCTACATATGCATACAGGTTGATGCAGACAGTACACATATCTATGTATTACATATACAATATACATATGTTGTTTATAAAATTATACAGGCATATTTTACGATGGTCACACATAAAATGATTTTTAGATTGAAAACATCATATCGTTCAAAATACTTATATTTTATAAGTATTACTTCGATTTGTTTATCATGAATAAAGTAGGTAAGGATTTATTTCAAGGCACATTTATGAGTGAATATCAGCTTCTAAAACGCATCATAGAAAATTCAATATAACTGTAAATAATTTCATAAAAAATGCATACCAGATTGATTTTGTAAATTTTTAATTCTCACTAAATATTATGCTATAAGTAACAAGAATAATAAGAAACATTGGTGCGTCAAGAAAAGCACGTAAGCGATGTCGCCCTTGACCGAGTAAACCAATCTCCGTATAATGTTCTTACGTAATTTTTATAGATAAATTTGTTATAATTGTATGAACATCTGTGTAACTAGTTATTACTTGTGAGTTCGTATGCAAGAATACACGATATATTTCCATTAAATATTTGACGTTTCATCTCACTACTACGGGATTGTCTTGAAAAAAATATGTCGATATCGCGTTTTCTGTTCCAAATTGAAGCCAAACTGAGATTAGGAAAATTCAATTTTACTATTTTTTTGTTTTATTAAAAAGTACTTAAAATAAGGGGAAAAACCGCGACTATAACACCCGAAGAGGTAGGCAGAGAAGTGTTAACTACCATGTTTAATCAGTTACATTTAAATGCCATCATGAATAAGGGGCTGAACCTATGCCCATATACCGAGCTCAATTCCAGAGTTCGAATGACTATTAGAAATTTAAAGTCAGAAAAGTTTAGTAGTATTCCACCCGGGATTTGATCCAGCGCATGTCGGTCAGCTGTCGCGGTTGCAGTCAATCGAGGAACGAGGCAAACGTCAAAATTAAACGGAAGGACTTATGTAGGTACTTAGTTACATGAACACAATCTCATTGCCATAGTACAGACACATAGGTATAAAGGATCTATAAAGGACTATGATTAAAAATTCATTTTGACATTACGGTGAATCGCGAGTGGGTGCTACTCTCTTCTGCCTGCTTCTTCGAACATATAGGACGTAATATTACATATTACGTCCTATATCTATTAATATATTTTAACCAAACTCAATAACTAAAGTCGGCTTTGATATGTGACAACAACAAATTTACATAACTACTTTACAGTTGTTAACACTTGTTAAATACATCCATTAGATTTCCTAATTTTCATTTACTTAGGTGATTAGGTACTGATTCTATCATAATCATCTCAATATTATTGCTCCTGCCATCTGATATGAGGTAGTTAAGTCCGTAGTCCACCACGCTGGCCAAGTGTTGGTTAACAGATTTCACACGCCTTTCGAGAACATTTTTTTATTCATTAAGGTTTTATGCAAACATTCACCATTATAGAAAAAGATATGTATACTTAAAACGCACATATTTCGTAAAAAGGTGCACAGCCAGATTTGAATCTGGGCCTCGAAGACTGAATTTCAAACCAGTAGGCTATAACTGCCTGTTCGCTATTTTCAAGTATCAAATCCGATTTACTCTATATTATCGATGCACTTGTAGTACATATGAGCGAATACATCAAATGTCAGCTGTAATTTACGCGGGAGTATTTGAAGAGCGATGTTAATTAACGGCAAGAGGATATTGACTCCGGTTTGGATGCGAGCGTAATAGATTTACCTGACATAGAAATACGAGTACACATTTAGTTAGGAGATCAACAATGTTATCAATTGATCATATTGAGCGGGGAAAATTATTGAATTGTAAATTACATTCAATTAAATTATTATTAAATTGTTTATTTTACAAAACAGTCGTGAAGAAGACAGCCGTGTACGGCTGGATTCGGATGCCTCCAAAGGCTGCAAATGATGATGGTGATAATGTATTAAGTTACGCTCTTAGCATCTCGCCTTAGTTGATGAGCGCGTAATGGCAACGAGTTGGGGATTAAGGAGGTTGATCCGTCGGTTGATCTGATTGGTGATTGATTTGAATCGTTTCTGAGGTTTTCGCTCCATTTCATGGTATGCTGTTAATTAAGCAAATTCTCTATATTCACATTCGATACAATGATATCACGAGTTTTGACAAATGTTCAGTGGCCGTTAATAAAGCCTTTGTAATATGACTACTGATTTTAAGACATATTTTTTTTTATTCTACTTTAATATTAAATGGGTAAATTTATTCATATGAGACTATTTATAAACTTAGTACTCGTAACGTTGCGTACTTTAAGTTTAAAAAACTTTAGCTCGTATTATTTTTTTAGTTATCTATATTTCATTGTATTATTCATTATCTATGAAATGTATGTTCGCGCATACTTTGATCCTTAACTGAATAAACCTTCAAGTTTCTGCATTAGCACCACCGGTCTCATGATGACAGGTCAATGATTAGTTCAAAAGAATATCAAAAATTACAATCAATAAATAAACTAGTTACAAAGTGCTCTCGAAACATGTATACAAAAAAATCAATGTATGAAAAAAAATTTAACAAAAAAAACAATTTTGATAAAAACGATTCGAAAACAAATTAATATGCACTAAAATGTAAAAATATAATCACTAAAATGTAAAAATGTAATAATAATAATATATGTCAGCCAAGATAAATAAAAAGTTAATTTGTAAATGGGTGTAATAGGTATTGATATAATATTCTGTCCCAGTAAATACTAATAGGATATTGTTGTTATAATAACAGTTAATTCGTTTAAATAAATCTAAAAATATTCTCGTATTTTATTATTGCTAGGTATATTGTAGGGTTTCCTTGGCTGACACCGACTATAAAAATAATAATAATTGTACCTACATTATATTAACGTAATATTTTTATTGACTTTGACTAATTATTTTTTTTTACTTTTTAGTGCATATTAATTTGTTTTAGAATAGTTCTCTTTCAGTTGGTTTTTTTTGTTAAAATTTTGTATATTATATTATTTTTAGTAAATCTGAAGTACACTAACTAATTTGTCTGAATATGGATAGACCTGCTAAACGCGCTGTTTATATAAAACAGAGCCGTTTAATCCCTCAATGTACAGTTTTTTTGAAGTACAATGTGTTATAACTTACAATCCCATGCAAATGATAAATATTAATAAAACGATTGTTTTTCTTTGTTTTGTTATTTTCATTTCTCGACTGCATTCGAGAGTGTAAAATTATAGCACCATACAGTACAACGCCACTTGAATTATCTCGAGTTGCCCGTTAAGCGGTAATTGAAACGAAATCAGGAAGGAATCTATCTTAATTCACCGAGTTGTAATAATCGTTATATTCGACTACGACTGTTACTAAACCATGTCCGGATAGCCTATAAAAGATCGGCGGAGTATCGTTAATTTGCTTCTAAGATTTAAAGAGTTGTGTTACTTTGTCATACAAAAAGAAATATAGACGAATTGAGTACCTGCTTATTTCTTGAAGTCGGGTCAAACAGGTATTAGTCATAAAAACTTCCATTCAACGTATTCTCAGATAACACTAGTGTAAATATTTATAATAACAGTTTGTCTGTAGATAGGTAGGTACACTGCAAACCAGCTACAAAATTTTATTATTATTAAAGTTACATTACTTAGCAAGAAAATTTAATCACAAATCTGTTTGTACTGGCATTCATGTTTATTATAACGATAAGCTCTCCTAAATTTGTCGACTAAATATTACATTTCTTAAATACAGCTTTTGTTAGCATGGAATAATCGTAAAACACATAACTTTGACGCAGCGGTGCAAACGCCCACGTCTTTATGTATTTGCCCGCTTTGTTTAGGTATATTATACAACGTGTGATTTTGGTCTTGCAGAAGTAGCAAATTGTTGGTCAAGATGTATTGTATGGTAATAATAAGTGAAGTAGTTAATGGCAATGTTTTAAATAAGAAAAGTAACAAATAAGCTAAGCGGGGTTCATGTTTTTACAATATTAATGCTGCCCGTAGATAACGTAAACGATTTCTAAGAGGCT
>DWDU01005157.1:0-10204 GCA_018245575.1 Jemadia suekentonmiller
TTTAAGAGAACTTCCGTGATTCAGGTAAACAAATGTAATAAGCAAAGCATAAAAACCTGCAATGTGATAAACATCCGAAATGGCGTCCGATTTCGTAAACGACAACATTTGCCAGACTTGTCGAGTAACTGAAGCATAATGAGAAATTAATTGTCGCCACCACTCGTATAAAATCATAATTGAAACAACATAATAAAAGGAAACAAAAGGGAAGAAATCCCTCTTAAATTATTCACAACTCGAGTGAATACAGTAGTGGCTTTTACTTTGCTCCTGCTTTATTTTAACGCATATTAATTTTCAATTACGTACATTGTTCGAAATTTGAAATCTTTTTACGATCAATCATTTAGGGCTATTCAAATTGTTCGAAATATGAATTCCTATTTTTTTATTTCATGTAAAATAACAAATTGTTCAGTTGACAATCAGATGTCAGGGGAAAAAATGATAAATAGCTTAGAAACCTCAATAACATTACTGTACGTAGTTGCTAGTGATGCGTAGGTGATTATGGCTACAAGAAACAAATGATCAAAATGAAGCACAATTTTGTAAAATAGTAAGTAGTTTTTTTATTAGTTTAATTTCGTACATAACGATTTTTGATGTAAGAAATAAAAATAGATACGCGAACGCTTCTAGAGCGGATTATCCTCCATTCCAGAAGAGGGCGCTGTAGCTATCAAAAGTTACAGTTTGACCTAAACTCAACATTTAAATAATTTTGTATCAATAAACTAACATTACTATAAATTAAATATGGTTGGTTGACTTTGCTACTTTTAATAGCCTTTTCATGTAGCAGTAATTTAGTAATAGAATTTAATGAAACGCTTATTTTGATGATAATTCAATATACAGATATTCACATAAAAATATAAGGCGTTCCTACAAATTCCCTTAAAGAAACTGATTTCGGGTAGAACTTAAATTCTATTCTACCTTATTTCAGTAGCTCGCTCCACGACAGAAAAATATCATCCACGACAAAGTAATTCGGTTTCGAACATTCATATTACGTACTTTAGAGAACTTTCATAAGTAAACGTAAGGATAGCACTTCAATATCTTATGGTACGTTTAACTTAATTCCACCTACGGCGAGTATGGGCACGATTTATTCGACTCTACTTAAGTAGGTGGTTCGGGAATCGTACGTCGAATTGAAATAGTAGACACTTGGTTAAAGTTTATATCAGAACGTTCTTTATATGACCCAACCACTTATATATTTATCATAGATCATAACGTAACGTTACGCCTGTAATCTCCGAAGGGGTAAGCAAAGGTGTGTAGTACGTAGTGCCCGACCCGAGATGTGAACCGGGGTCCTAACGATCGACAATCGCGCTTCTAACCAACACGGCGAACGGTGCAGTCATTGCATTTTAATCGTTTTAAAAAACCTTTCCTTCGTACGTTAATATTTATAATACATTTCTAACTGTAATTGTTTGAATTAAAATAGTATGTTCTATTTAATACATAACGTCTGTACCTAATGCCCCCGGTTCGTCTCAATGTGAGCGTCAAACAGACATGTCTCGACTTTTTGATGAATAATTTATATCAATTACGAATTCAATAAGACATCGAGACATCGAACAGCGTGGAGAGCCCCGACACTTCCAGACACCACCTCCAATTGGGAGTGTAAAGGATGAAAATATTGACTGAAGCATGTATTTTTTTTCAGGACGCGTATAGAGTTTGTTTACATTGAAATTCATACCTTATCTTATTTCATCATCATCATTATTGTTTCATTTTTGGAAAGTCGGTTTTTCTATTTGTTAAATGTATGTAAACTTTTAAAATTCTCAACTGTGTTACATAAAACGTATGAAAAGCAATTATTCCGAAATAGATAAAAAACCATTTAATAAATCTGTTGCCTCCGAACACCTTGAACAGAAAAATTTAAACGTGAATATAATTCAGCTGGTAACGAAACAGGTGATATCCGACGAAAGATTCCAATTACGACTGTTATGCTACATAAATATATGTGACATTTTTTCAATATGACCGTGACATTATAAAGTCCAGACGTTGAATTCATTGGACTCTAGATACAGCGATTTGTATGATAATTGTTCAATATAAGCCCGACGTAAGTTCAGACACTAAAGACCTTCCACTCAAAAGACAGGAATATAATTTGATAATTATCAAATATGAGTCTAGACACAAGATTGAAGTTACATTGGACTTAAGATTTACGATTCATCCGCCTAACGCATTCATTCATTGATGCTCGTCAAAACAATCGAGCAACGTTGGGCGAGTGGGCGGAGTTATTAATTTCTCGTGTGCCGTTATTAGGCGCGCTCATTATTGCAATGATTTGTGGCTCTGGCTTTGTTTTGTCCAATTTATTGCCTCTCGCCCGATCGGAAGTTGTATGTATTAGAGGTATTTCGGGTACAGGCTATTTATCGGCTTTTATATACGGTCAAATGTATAATAGTTTGATGTATGTATGTATATACTTCGTAAAACAAGGAAAAGGCGCGACAGCACTTTTTAAGGAATGTCTGTTAGTCGGTTGATAGTAACGGAGAATTATAATACGATATAATTACTTTGTCGTGTCTGTATAGATGTCACTGTGTAACATACATGTACCGTTAGACAACATTCGAAGTACTGATTAGGTTTGGTTTGCTGATAGGCAAAACTATAAAATAAATTTCTAATGAAATCTTCAGAATTACAATCCATCCGTATGATTGATTCAGTTTGGTTTGCAGGGTAGGAAAAAGCATTAGAACCATTTTCAAATGTTACCGTCAGAATCTGGAAGCCCATGGGCCGCACTGATGATCATCGTGGATTGTTCATTTATATGAGTTACACTATACAATACAAAATCGTATGCTGTTGTGTTTGAAGAAAAATAAATATACTACCGCACGGATCATACATTCAGGCACATTGATACCATTATATTAAATTTTTTATGATATTTTTGCACTAAGGTATTATGTCTTTGCGTCAAACTCTTTACAGTTTGAGCACAGAACGAGTGCCAAATATGTTTCCAGATTTGTATTCTATTTTAATACGTTCAAAAATATGTATACAATATGTTTGTTATAAAAACGAAAAGTCTTTCCTTGATAGATCACCGCGACCCCGTGTTTGTGCGCCCATTGACAAGTAAAGTCAGGTCGTTCAGCAATTGATGACGTCATTCGTCTTGTGTTCAGTCTATTATCAATGTTGCCTTGGACCTAGTACTGAGGAGTATAATGTTACGTGGTTTAATTGAAGAGGATCCCTATGAGTCCAATTGAATCGGACGTCCTGTACAATTGGAATGTTGATTTGTGCGCTTGCTTGCTTCAGTATCGATTACAGTAACTTACACTCTCATAATAATCATTTCTCGGAACACCTTCAGACATGGTCATCTGATCCCGAAGTACGTAAAGAGTACGCTTTTATGACCAGACAACTAAATGAACATTTTCACGTGGGTGTTTTGTAAACTATCGAAAGGCCATCACATATTTTGTGAAACAAAAAAGCATCCTTTATTTAATGTTACTAATAATAAAAAGATATGCAGATTTTTTAAATCTTTTCCTGCATGATGCACGTAAATATTTTTATCGTTGTTCATTCATAATCATGATTATTCATCAGTAACATAGCGCCTGTAATCCCTGAACGTTACACACTCTGTATAAGTCTAGATTTCGAGCCACTACTAGAAATTTCGACTACAAAATCTAAGTAAAAGATTTCAACTAAAAAATCTAATTTGGAAATCTATTAGTACTCGAATCTACTAGAATCGAACTCAGGACCTCTCGATTAGCAACCGCGCTTGCAACTACTCAACCGACCAGGCAGTCAACTTTTAATATTTTCACGTTTTAGCGGTCCCTCTTGATGTATCGCCATCTTAATATTGAGTAGCACCTA
Source organism: Jemadia suekentonmiller (assembly GCA_018245575.1). Lineage (NCBI taxonomy): Eukaryota > Metazoa > Arthropoda > Insecta > Lepidoptera > Hesperiidae > Jemadia > Jemadia suekentonmiller. Next base: position 3,937 of record DWDU01005157.1, read on the forward strand.
AACAGCCCTATTAACTCCGTCGGCCGCTCCCAAGTGCAAGTCACTAGGGGCGGTCTACATCGGACGATCGGAGCTAATTTCATTATTAAGCCGGGCACACATGCGTGCCTGCAACAATCCCCGCCGGATTGTACCGCGACATTGCAATTTGTGTGGGCCAATGTAATAAGCGAACCGTTTTCGGCATATTTTAAAAATTAAAAAGTTAATACTGAATATACTTGTTTGACAGCAACTAGGAAACTTTGAAATGCTATGATGAAAAAACTATTGAGGATTTTCATATGCACATACTTTACATATAGGTAGGTATATAATCTTTTCTCTACATATGTAGAGAAAAGAGGAATTTTGTTTGAATAATCAGGCGACTTTTATATTAGAAGAATACACTATATTATCCTTGAGGCATAAGAATATTGAATTAAAGCTGCCCATAGGCACAAGAAATCTATATCAATCGTATTATTCAATACATTTTCTTAATTCTCGTTTGCCTAAGAATGTAAAAGGTACTCATATACTCGTATTTCAGTAAAGCGCATTTAGTTAGCTTTGACAATGAGGCGTTTCCATGACAAAAGTAAGGTCAAAATTGGTTTTATTTCCATGAAAAAGATTCACGGTTGTCATTTTTACATCCAAGATCGTCCATTTTCCCAGTACGCGTTTAACATCTCGAATGAGCTTCCTTTCTGAGTAATGCCAGAGCAGTATAAGGAAAGAGACAAAAGAACTCTTCATCGATATTCATCGCAAGCCTATTGGTTTTAAATTAAATTTCGAAGGGAAAAAGACAATTCAGGAGTTCAGTTACTTCATTTCTGCGGCGAACATACAATCGCTGTTTTCTTTTAGTTTAGACCACATAATAGACATACAGCTCGAAGTAGCGCCTTAACTAAACAAACACGACCCTAATGAGCTTGCCAATGGGATATAATACGTGAGGAATACTCCGTGCACACTGGCCCAACGTCTATTGTGATGTCATAAACGTTCTGTTAAATCATACAGGTTATGGAGACAAACGTACATACATTTGTTATCAATATCATCAGCCTATTGAAGTCTATCTACTGTTAGACATAGGCGTCCCGTGAGTGGTTAATAATCCCCACGCTGGCCCTGCGGGTTGGGGATCGAAGAGCAGTTTCTCGCACCCTCTGCTCTGCTGTCCATAGGCGACGAGGATATGTTACTGTGCTCAGGCAGACCGCGAGCTGCCGTCTGATATCAATATATTTAACTAAAAGCCATTGCCAGATATCTCGGTGTTGCACGTACGTTTTGCATAATCGAAACGTATCAAAATTGTTGTACTAATTAACCAGAAGGGAATGAAGCAATTATCCAATGAATAATTTAAGCACGTGGAAGTTTAAACAAAAAAAAAACAAAGTTAGTTAAACTTTTTTATATTTATGTTAATGCAGTAACACATTTTCACAGGTACACAAAATATTTATATGTACATTTTAAACATTATCTTATCCACACGCTAATCGTTACCATTAATATAATATCTCGTAAATTAGTTTGCGAAGGATTTAGGGCGTCATTTCTGACACAGCCGCTGAAAAATTGCGAAGATAACGCCCATAATTCCGGCAAAGATCCGCTTAGACGGATTCCCGGGAACTTTCCGCGCCATAAATTCCCGGCCGCGTCTACGCTGATAGGGACTGCTTTAAAAGTTATTATGTTTTGTTTATCGAATTGCAGTTATATAATACACTTAGGATATTTAAAGCAGATTGTTATTGTCATCATGGCCATGTCATCGTCTCAGGATTGTTTCGGGGTAGAACGAGAGTGCCGAGTGCTTAATGTATCTACCATTATGCAAGGCACATGGCTATTAAGAAAGTAATAGCTTGAAGTGTACATCAGATGTATTTTAAATCTACCGAAACTTGTTTACATTGAGCATTTAAATTAAAGTGACAAGCAGATAACGTTGAGAAACGAATCAATAGTCAATCCAGATTATGTAATCACCAGATGTAAACAACGAGCGAAAATTGTTTATTTTGTACATAATTTCTATATTGAATAGTTTTCTCACAACAAAATTTCTACAAATGTCAAATTACCGAATAAAAAAACGAAATTGTTTTTCCACTTCATAAAATTTACACTCAACGCAAATAAATCCTATCTACCTGTACTTTTAACTCCATTGAGACGAAACTCCCCCATAAATTACAGCTCCCTCAAATATTATCTTCGTAATTTTTCAAAACCGCCAGGAGTAGCGAAAACTCTTACTAATTGCGGTTTTTGGGTAATTATTTCACTTTATTATTAGGCAGTAAATCTGAAGGCGTTAATTCATCTTCATTTGCCTATGAATTAGAGCGCGGTCATAAACATAATTTTGGCTCCAAGTATTATCAAAAAATTCTTCACTTGCTTCTAAGACTTAATACACTTGATATATAACAACTGTAGGTCTGGGAGAAAACAGTGTAGCAATCTCAACACCCAATAATCAAAAAAGTAGTACACAAAATTGAGAACGAAATATTTTTTTTTCGAAGCATATATACTCAATAAAAACAAGAAACGGTATACAGACCTGTTTAGCACTTACTTCTGTATCGCAGTATTAATCAAAGAACATTTTTCACACCGGCAATGCTACTAAAAAATCATCATCTGTACCGTTCCGCAAAAATGGGGTGGAACATTTTATAGCGGCAACACTTTTACAAGTCGCGTTCGAATTTCAAAATTCGAAACACGAGAGTGACAATTACAAACGTAATACTAATGTTTTAAACGAGGTGCCCAAGTAGCCCATCGATATTTCAGGGCGGCGGTACGCGGAGCGACTTTCGCTCAGTTTGACCTACTTGTAAGATGGTACGCTCACGAGAAGAAATTATCTCATTCGGCGTACCTGAATGTGGCAATTTGTTATTATAGTTACATCACACGATCTTTCATTTTCCATTTAAGTTACCATTTATTACCCCGTGAAGTTATCGTATATTTACCATTTCAGTTAGGTTTTACTGTCCATTGAAGTAATAATTCATTACCATTGAAGTAATCATTTATTGACCTTTAAGGTATTTTTTCAGTAGACGACTTGAATGAGTTCATTATCCTTGCCGGCTGTTATCTGCTGTTAAATATTTTTTCTTGATAAAATATTATTATCGTCTTATCTATTTTTCATTCGGTCTTTATGAATAATTTAATTAACAGTACGAAATAATAATTAAAATGTATGAATTTCCCTGGATCAACTGTATTGTTTTGTTCCGAATACGATCAAAGCTTTCAATTTCGTTACGTACTATTCCATAGTGGGACGTAAACGTAACTGATGAAACGTGGGAATGTTGTATATTCCTCTGCCTACCTCTTTGGGGATTACAGGCGTGATGTTACGTTAATTTCCTTTTACTCTATTCTCCTAAAGTACCAAAGTTAGCGTAGTAAAGAAAGCATAGATTAAAATTGTTTTATTTATATTATATCATTACGCCTAGGCACCTTATGGGACAAACAAAGAGCACCGAGTGTCAAACATCACATTTCCTACAAATCTGAAGTACGTTTTGTACATTTTCACTCTTTTCATATAATCATGTCAATTTTGTAGTTCTGATACACAATATATTATACAATATATAAAACTTACGTATTCATAGAGACCGAAATTATCTTTGTAGATGAGATATTAAAAGGGAACATTAATACAGATATACATTTATACAAAGGAGATATCTCGTTAGTGTATCATTAAGAGAGCTGGGGAGGTCGGGGAAAAATGGTAACATCATTAGATGGATCTGCTCGGTACAACGTGTAGTGTCGAGCGTTTAGTTACTTTAGTATTAAGCATTGAAATTGTATAACAAAATGTTTTTTTATACACAATTTATCTGCTACGTTAGGTGATTCCATATTTAACCTAGAAAATGAACTGTTAACTGACTTAATAAATTATTAGGTAGGTGCGTGATTAAATATTGTTCATCGGCTTAATTCTCGTATGTTTTATTCGGTAGACTCCGATTCGTGTAGGACCTATCCGATGTATTTTATATGATCTCGCTAAGGCCGCGGCGAAAAATGAATGAGACAATTAAACTGTTACATAATCTAATCAAAAAACATTATTAGGCCACAAATAATATCGTTAACATTATCGCCATATTTCTTGTTAGCAGTTCCGGTGAGATTTTCAACATGGTTAAGTCGGGCATAGATAAAAAAGCACAAATTGACATACACCATTTCGAGTTGTTTAGTTTTGTCTGTATGACAGTCGTTACAAGACAAGATTATGATGATAATAAAAGACCTACCTTAGGAGCTTCACGTCCCACAGCGCCAGGACCTCTGGAGGCCTGGACGCGCAGAGCGCGAGCCGAGGCCCACAGGCGTGCAACCGCACCGGTCCCGCCTTGATGCTGTTCGTTGATGGTGAGGATATGATGACCGCAGAGAACTCCTTGCTGCTGCCTAGATTATGCTGAACCTAGGGAAATGAAGTTGGAGGTTCTAATTGGTATGTGAATTACTAGAGGTTAATAACCCAGCTTATGTTTACAGTCTTGTGTTTGAACATAATCCAGCGACTTCCATTTGTATCTTACTTTGTGAACATTGTAAATATATTGTATATATATATGAGTAGAATAAGGGTAAATCGATTTTTTTCATTTTTCACTTAATATTTTTATAATATAACTTTTATCATAGCATTATTGGAACATTTAAGTCCGTGCACAGTAAAGAAGAAACTTAACTGGTCTGGCTAAACTGGACAAGCCGCAGCTGGGTGGAAGGCGGAAACTTAGAGTATACATATACCTTGACTCTCCACTGGATGAGGATCTCCCGGGTGTCGAACGCGAGCACAGGCACCACGTCCTCGCACAAGATGGCCAGCGTATTGGACTCCTTGTCCACCGTGAAGCCCGACTCGAAGCCAAGGTATTGCTGCAACGACAGTGAAGCTTTCGTTTGACCGTTCTTCTGTCTTTCTTTCAAATCCTTATAAAGCTGCAGGTGAACGCAATCTGAGGACAATGAGAAGGCAAATTCGTTAAAATCGATTCATGAGTTACAAAACGCACAAAGATTCAGATATTTTTATGTTTGTTAATCATCCAGAATTAAGCAAATAGACACAAAACTACAATGATAATAATATTCCTCAATACTATTTAAAAATCTGCTCATTTATGTAGCATTACGCTAGTTCACAAGTTACCAGTGATATTAACGCTATATTTCGTGAGTTACGTCATTTCCGCCCATAAACGATAGATTTACGCCACTTCCGGGCACCATAAAGAAGGATATAAAGTTTCGGTCTTTATCTAGTTAGATAATGTAGTCGCTTTGTAGGTATAATGTGATGTTATTTTGAAAATGTTTGCGTCTATTCAACGACTTCTGCGTGGTATTAAAAACAAATCCTGTCAAAATTAATAGTTTTACATGTAAGCAAGAGAAAAGATGTAGCGCACAAAATATGTAATATCTTACTTAGCTCATCAACCAAGTTATTTAGTTGCTCTTCTTATAACAAAAGTCCCTGAAGTAATCTCTACTTGTTCCATTAGAACTAATCCTACTCAAAGCAAAACAGTTCAATTAATACCTTGTTATCTTTCTAATTCGCTAATTCAACCTCAAACCACAATGGAAGCCATTGAGCGTAGACAAAAGATAACAGAACATAGGTTAAATCCGATTCCAAATTCAAACATACGTTGATTAGACCCGAACAACGGAGTCACGCCGCGCCAATTAGAAAACGGTCCCGAATTAATTTGAAAATGGAACACTCGATTTTGATGTAGTGGATGTCATGTGTTCTGTGTTATCATTCATGATGCGAATTCGAACTTAATTATTGAAACTTAAAGTTCAAAGTCCTTTGGGGTTAATTTTAGTTGTGGTCTCAGTATAGGCGGGAAAGGAAATTCGCATCGAATACCTGTATTGTATAAGATGTCGAAATGTCTTGTGACAGAGTTCATTTTCCAATGATGTAATAAATATAGTAGTTGAAGTGTCCCAGGCATCGACTCATGATGTTTTATTTGAGGACCTCGCTGAAGAACAGGTTAATGCACTAACGTGAACTAACTTTAGACACGCATTGAACATATTGCAGAAAATGATTTAATAAATACGCATAGATTTAGAATAATATAGACTAATCACAATAATTTGAAATGTTTAGTTTTAAAAAGAAGCAAAATGGGCTATTTCACGTAATTTTCTCTAAGGATAT
>DWDU01005158.1:0-10203 GCA_018245575.1 Jemadia suekentonmiller
CTCTTCAAAATAATACATCATTAAATTGTCAACGTATAACAACACTTGTGCTACATTTCTCAAGAATGTGTAGCGTATCAATTGTTCACAGGCTTACTATATAATTAAATAAAAGAATACATTTTTGTCTCAACATTTGTATCTGAAGAATAAAAAAGTCAATAAAAATGACTAAATAAATAGATTCTTTCACCTCATAACCACACTGTTCATCTTTCCTCGTATCGTGGACCACGGCGGCCGAAGCTATCCCCGCCGCGCAAAGCAGTAGGAGCAAACGGGACATTATTACCTGAAAGAGAAGATTAATATCACTACGAATTTCCCGGTATTGTGTAAATTATTGTCATAATATCATCACAACAGGTCATTCACGAAATAGGCAGAGAAACATAATGCCAAATATCTTTATCCTGACACACCAGACACGTTTTTTATATAATATATTGTACACACATAACTCTCTTCACACAAGGGTACTTTATTTCCCGCCTAAATGTCACCTAAACTTCAAAACGCGCGGGAGCGCCATATTGCAATTTATTTGTGGTTATAGATAATAAATACGCTGTACGTTCAACATTGGATTGATGGCACGTTGGTCGTGTGGCTGCAAGTGCGATTGCTGATTAGGAGGTCCTAGGGTTGATTCCTGGATCTGGGTATTAATGAATTTTTCTCACTTCGATTTTCTGGTTTAAATTTCTAGTAGTGGTTCGGAGTCTGGACGTACCGTAACTGGTAAAACGTACGAATGTACTACACTCCTCTGCCCACTTCTTCGGATATTGTAGGCGTGATGTTACGTTTACGATATTACATGATGTAGTATATTATACATATGTACATACATAACCCGACCTAAATTTCAAGGCGCACTTGACGCATCATCAAGACCATGGAGATGAGTTCGTTGGCCAATATATCGACAGATAAAAACTAAAAGTCGATAAGCCTCAAGTAGCACTTGTCAGTTGTTGACATTAACTTGAGGTCATTGCGAAATGATAACCATAAACAAACATCTCCCACAGATAATAAATATACCCGTGCGTCTGTCTGTGGTTTCTTAACGGCGATTAAAAAAAACTTTATATTAAAACAATAAAATACATGGACCTTTAGGTTTTTTAAATAATCATTTTATTGTGACGCCAAGTCCCTAATGGGGTAGGCAGAGAGCATCGGCATATTATATGTATGTACCAAACATTAATTGACTTCATACTAATACATCAGCTGGTGAACCAAGACCTGACAGCTGTCACGTACTCTGAAAGCAGAATAGAGAAAGCCCCACTGGGAAGAACTAAAGACGCAAAAGGTTGAGCTAAATGAAAAGATCTTCTTTGACTTTTAGAGGCTATAAGATACACCCTCACCATCAACATACTAACTCTTAATATATCATATAAATTCAAATATGTACCGGTAGTGAAAGAAATATTAGCGCGGGCAAAAACGCGGGAAAAAAACTAGCAGCATATAGGGATCAATGACTTTACTTCTTAATATATAATATACACAAGTAACTGAGCAGAGTGTGACTAACTGCCGCCGTCGCTTCCGCCTCCAGTGGACTTATTCAATACTTGGCACACGTTATATAATTAAAACTATTGAGCGTTTCTCATCGAGCCCACTCTCACTGCTAGGATTTGTACCTCTCCAAACCGCTTCAACTAAGCCCACTAAACTTACAATACAATACAAAATACTTTATTGCACACTGAACTTTGTATACATAACAACAAACAATAAGAGAAAATAAAAATTACACAAAAATATGTGAAGAAAAAGGAGTGTGCAATAGGCGGCCTTATCGCTCAAGCAGAGATTACTTCCAGACAACCTAAACTTCAATATGTTCTACTGGAGACACATTTATATGTTCAATTAACTCCAAACCGCGCTTCACACCAGCCGAGATTGTGGCTTGCGCGTCTGCTACGTAACAAACGTTAAAAAATATGACTCTAACCCACATACCAAATTCAATCCCCGGGTCGGGAATTATCGAGTTTTTTTCACTCGCACTTCCTAGCAGACGCTCGAGTCTTGATTTGTACTCAATGTACGGCAATACGCTCGCCACCTATTCCATATTGGGACGTAAATGGAACTGGTGAAACGTGGGAGTGTACTACACTCTTTTGCATACCTCGCCAAGGATTACAGGCGTGATGTTACATGAAAAAACCTTTCCAGCTGTACCAGGAACGGCAAGTAGAATATGTGAGCGATGAATATATCCCAAAGACGTTATGTGTGTAAGCATGAAGATATTGACGCTCGCAGCTCTCTACGTACCTCGTGAAGGACCTGGCGTGACGGTATAACAACAAAAGAAATGTTTCACCGTTATCAGTATCTAAGGGCTAGCCGCTCGACGATCACGACCACTGACAGCAAACTATGTTACAGATTACACCTCGTCATTAGCTACTGGGTTAATGGCTCCCATTAACTCCGATAATCAGATCCTCTAACGACTCGGCAGTTTCCAGTGAACAGTACATAAATATTATTTACTGCTTATACATACATTATCTGTGTTCTTAATGAGTTTGTGTTGTGTGTATGTTTAATATAGACTGATACAGAGATATAAAATTGTTGTTTCTTAAAAATATGTATATAAAAGTATGTACCTATTATATCAACACGCTAACTCTCTTAAAAGCTAGGCAGCGAGCATCGAGTGCAAAATATCTCTATACTTACAGACCTGCCCCGCTCCTACACATTCATCACTCTCTTCGTACATGCACGCAGGTTTCATATACTTATGACTACCCCATAGGATAATATCTGGCTTATTTGATCAAGATAGGTGAGTCTTGGCCTCCCACATACTGCGTCCATCAACATTTGTACATCTAATCGATCATTGTTTCATCAGCCATTCATCATTTCCGAACAATCGGAACAGGCCCTTTCCCATTTTTCCTACAACACTCTTTCACACAAAGCATCTTCCATAAACTCGTATTACGAATACAATGTAAGATTATACTACAACATAAACTAATGTATTATAAATACATAGAAATAAAACCTATTAAATTGAGTCATCTGAGAGTAATGTGGTAAAGTTGATATCAAAATTAGGTTTAGAAAAACATCTTTAAATAATTTAATATTAAATAATGAGGTGAATTAGTGAAACGTGCGAGTGTACTTTACTCTCCGCCTGCCTCTTCGGTGATTACAAGATTTCAAGCGCGACGTTACGTTACTAACGCCAAATCCAATTGCATATTATGTTTTATTTTATTGGCAACGAATTGATTAAGAGAATTTAACATGACGTCAGATATTGAGAGTGACAATTAAAAAAACAACTGACAAGCAATTTTCCCGCGCAAAGTAAACAATCTTAGATACAATTTTAAAAAGTATTCCAGGCGGTGTTGCCAGTACTGACTTCACTTATATGGCGTCTGTATAAAAACTCGATCTAGGCACGTAGGTGACCTAAAGCCCTGGGCCCTTTATCTTAGCAGGATACTGGTAACTAGAATACGCTGCGACCGCTTTTTGTGAGCTACATTATCGCGCGTTAAACATTAAAAACGGGACACGATCGTATGCCACATTTACACGTTGACTTCAATTTTCTACATTCTATTTATCAGTGTGAATGAGTGCAAATGGCTTAACACATTCGAACCCAGGATATCTCAATGAGCAGTCGTGCTCGCAACCACTGGATCACAGAGGTTGTGTCAAATATAGTTGGATACATTTCATGAATTCAAATGTACAACCACGGCCGCGGTTAGTCACATCATGGAATGCCGATTGCGCTGTCCGCAGGACCAGGTGAAAGGGAGAGGGGGAGGTTAGGCGGGGGGACGCGGGAACAGCTGCACCGGGAGGAGTCGTACGCTCGGCCATGCTTATCGCCGTCGTCACTGACCACATTATCATGGAGAGAGAAGCTGTAACAACCTATTCGTTGTGTCCACGTACATGTATGTACCTATACAGAGATTTCCTGCAAAAGCACACAAATCCAAAATTTCTATATCACAATGCTACCTACACTATACTTATTGAATTCTCATAGATTCTATACAAATAGATGAAACATTGTTACCTTTCGTCGATTCCATGCAAGAAATATAGCATATTTAAACTTTACCGTCACTTATTGATAATTTGTATATACGAAATACCCCCATAATTTACACGTTTACTTTACTACAGCACTAAATATACATACTAACTACATTAATTACTCACAATTTACATCTGTAAGGATAGAGATATTTAGTACTCTTTATTCTCTGTCGAGCCCGCCGAGAACCTGGCGTGATGATGTTATAGCAGTACCGCTAACCGTCAAAACATTATGGATACTAATTATAGCTTATGTCAAATAAGTGCATACAACGAGAGCAAAAGTCATGAGGAAAAACGATAGGGAATTTTAAAAGCATTCATAGCGACAAAAAATTAAATAGACGGGGCGGATAAAATCGATGACTTGATATAAAATTTAATGCAACTACCAACAAAATAATGATTAAAAAATATTTTACTATGCTAAAATATTTTATTATATATGCTATATCTCAGTAACGGGGTAGGCAGCGAACACCGCGTGTAAAATATCCCTGTTGTTACAGATAACATTTAATTTACCGGCAAAATATCCCAAGACGAGCGCGACACGCCAGTAGTACATAAGAACTCAGTCCATTAATTGTTCCCACGGAACGTGGGATCTCTCGTTTTTACTTAGCCACGGACAGAATGTTAAGCGTATTTAATGAGTCTCACACAAGTATCCAAACTATTCCAAACCTATATAACATAAGGTATAAATATTTATAAAATGCCGTAACACCTTAGCTGGATAAAACTGCCAAATATCGAATTAATTATAATAAATCTTACAATCCAATACCATAATACACAATAAAAAACATTGTATGCCATTAGTCAATGAATAACATTGTTATTCATTACAGTCCAATTAATTAAACAATTTGTCTTACAGTGCACTGTTTACTTATAAAATATAAATTAAATTACAATAAATATATTACTCACTCTGAACCGATGGTCGACATAAGAATTTGGATATATAATTTTGTGAATAAATGAACTTTTACACGAATTTCTATACAAATATACATCTAAACACGTCTTTCCCCCAATAAGCGTGAAAACCAACTGACATTAAGTCCTGATTAATTTCGTTTTAAAAATGTTCCGTTTCTGCCCTTGGCAATTGACAGTTGAGAATTAGGCAGCATACACATAAAGTGATTTAAGCGTCGTATACCTTAGCGTGCTTACACAGTTTTACAGTTTATCGTATCATAAGGTTCTCGTATACGGCCTCCAGTGGCGTACGCAAACATAATGACGTTCACAATAATGTTAGAACCCTATTAAATAAAATATATAGTAAGAATATCTTTTCGGTAATATGTAGTATAAATCCCCTAAACTGCTGTGTGCAATATTAACAAAGCTATATTGTGTCTTTTATACAGGTGTGTTTGTTTGTCTTCTTTTCTGCTTATTAACTATGTATCTATATTGGTACCTACATTAGTACCTAGTGTTTACAAGCCTTACTCGACTCTGTACATCGATATATCTGGAAGTTGATGCGTTGATCAAATACATTTTTGTCATTATATTTGATTGTATAGAATAAAAATTTTATTTGCATACATATTATTCGATTACTGATTAACTTATCTTATACTGTGGCACAATGTGATGTACAATTTTTCTTACGGATATTGATATTAAAATATTTCGTTTTTGTTTCTCTTTATTCAAGTTATCTATCGCTCAAAATCTTAAAAAATCGAAAGATGCGAATAAGCATGGTATCTTGCATTACGTGAATTGCGTAAATATATGTACTCCATATGATCATGATTGCCGATAATCGACCATTATTATAATACATAAATGTATTATAATACATATTTATAGGGTTGATCATTGATTGTTTGTAATAATTATGTATAATTTATGTTTGATTGAAAGAAGGTCTGCTAAGGCTTCGTAAAAAAATTGTCATGACATTTATAAAACTGATATTTGTTTTTTAAATCCGCCAAAAATATGCAACAAATTTTATTTTTATAGGTATATATCTAAAAAAAATCTAATATATTTAAGATTCGGTACTCTTTATTGCAATTATGGCAGATGTTTGGCAATTCTCGCCATCATCACTCGAACTTCTGAACAGATGTCTCAGCGTCGACACGAAATGTAATAAAACCGAAACAAAATGGAAACAACTATTTGGCAAAGTCCAAATGGGAAATTTGAAAGAAGAAAAGATTGAAGAGGTACCCGAAGAAAAGATGGAAGACGACAGTCACAACATTGAAAGCATTCGGGCACGAATAGAGACGGCTCCAATTGCTGAGCGATTTGTTATTTTAGAGGAGATGTGTGAAGACAATAACTTTTTACCAGTGATAATGGAACGATTTTCCGCGGCGTGCACGGAAGAAATTCTCGAAGATCTGTTCAATGATGTACGAACAGATACTATGTTCGTGGACAAATTCTTTCAGCAATTCTTCACCGTTAACAATATGAAACGATACAGCATTAATATGGTCAGCGATTTATTGACCAAAGCCCATAAGTCGTACCCCGAGTTGTTGTTACCGTTGGTAGAGAGTAAACTAATGGATGCCGACATGCCGAGTAAAATTCTAGAAGGCTTCTTGGACACTGTGGATGTGAATCACTCAGAGATCCTCCAAGCTCTATCCCTAAACAAGCTGCCACCTCTTGCATTTGTCACACATATGAATGCCCTATGTATCCTTTATAAAAACAGTGATAAAACTTGTGAAATACAAAATTTTATATTAGACTGCTTAACAAAGAGTTCCAGGAAGTGTACTAGAGATGTGACTTATGGATCTTTTCTGTTGGAATTCATGGAATCCTTGAAGAGGGCCAACACACCAGTAGACAAGTACTTTCTGGGTAAACTCCTCAACACCCATGACACAAGTTATAAACAAGTCTGCTTGGAAATCTGTCATGATCTTAAAGGTGATTGATAGCTCCTGACTCAGGTAACAAGTGGAATAAAGATCTACATACTTGAAAATAGACTTCAGTGTCACCTTCATAAATGACTGAGTATTCTACATCACACTCAAGACCAGTATCTCACACAAGGATTGTATGAATTCGGTTTCATCAGGCACACCTGTCTAATAGTACATTTTATTTAATAACCTTAAATATAAAGCAATTAATATAGACAACATCAAAAGATGTGTCAATAGACATACTGAACTAATCAAATCATGTATAAATATTTTTATTTCAAAGCACATAATAAATTGGAGGAAGAGAGCTGAAGGCTCCACAATGGAGGATGCGGAGAGGTATCTGTGTCAGACTGTGTGGTCTGGTGTCGGGTAATAATGATTACTTTTGTTCTAAGCAAACATGTTTAGAGTGAGTCACACATTGTTATTAACTGATGTGTCATCAGACAGCCGTAATAATGTATTTTAATGGTGGTGGTTCAGTTTGCGCGCCTGTTTTTGCCACGGGCGTGCAAGATGTGGAATGAGCTTTCTTCTGAGGTATTTCCGGAACACTATGACATGGGGTTCTACAAGAAAGATGTGAAAAAAGCTCTCCTTCAGAGCCGGCAAAACATTGGCAATTCCTCTGGTGTTGCACATGTCCATAGGTGATGATGACCTCTTACCATCAGGTGGCCTGTCTGCCTTTTTGCTAGGTTTAGTTTATAAAATTTAATGTAGGTAAAATATACATACAGCTGAGTTGATGTTGTAAGCCAAATTGACTCATTATTTACTTACCTTCATCATTGTGCACGTTAATATGACAGGAACCATGATCAAATACATAACAGTAGGTTTGAAGACCCATTAAGATATCTTAAATTACTGTTCAGTGTAGACATAGCTTTGTGATTGTTCTTTCCGAGACCATTATATATTTGGACAACTCAAACCGACTGTTTGTCTATGCTTAGTGTGACACAGTATTTGCTATAGTAACTAGATGGGTAATAAGTAATATATAAGTTTTTATGTTTGCCTTCTTGGTCAAATGTGACTGCCGATCATGATCCGATTCAAATCCTAAGTTCTATTCCATGATGCAATTAGACTAGTAGGAGTGGCCTATATGAACTGGTCATGTATCCTACCATACCAACATATGAAATACATTTTTCCTCGCTGGCAGTAAATAATCAGAGGATTAATAAAAAAGAGAAGGGTATTATTCAACACATATATCTTTGTACTGTAGGACATGGGTTGGTTAACGTTACAAATTAGTGTAGCGCTGGTCTTTTATGTAGTCTGTACATATAGTACATAAGCGCAGTAATTTAATTTAGTCTGTACATATCCTCACGCCAGGTTCATTACAGGGTAGTCAGAAAGCATGTAGTGCCACATAGCTTTATCCTTACAGACCTACCATGCTTCCTCCGCATTCATAATTGTCTTGCATAATAAGAGTAAGTAATCTAAACTAAATTATGATTTTGAAGGCAGGGAGGATGCATGAAAGGTCTGTGATGATTTTGCGACATACTTATAAAACCTTTGTACGTACGCTCGCTCCGGGTGTTCTGACAATCTTAACTAACCCTTACATCCCGATGGCAACATCGACGCGATAAAGAAAAGAAGATACCGACGGTGTGAAGATAGTGGCGGCTACCTTGTCTTTGAATTACAATAATTTAAAAACGATTAGTGATAAACATTATTGATGATATTTTGAAGATTATATTTATGATTATGTCACTTGAAATTGACTGCCTCCTTCGTTGTATTGGTTGCCAGCCCGTCTGCCGACCAAGAGTTCCTAGGTTTAAATCCCGATTCGGTCACTACTGGACTTTTCTAACTTAGATTTTCTAATAGTGGCTCTGATTTTCGATATTTGCCGGATGTATAGTAATAGTCTTATTAGGTTTTGCTATATCGGACTTGCTGACGCAGCGGGTTAATGAAACACTGGGGACGTTCTCAGTTCACATATATTGTCATTACAAAGTTATTAGCCCCCAGCTATACGTCCTCACAGAACGCCCAGTGCGCAGTAACTGGCGTCTCCACACATACATCACGCTGACATACAAAAGTGCTTACCATGCATTCCATCGCATTCGTACTTACATTGTCCCTACAGTCTGAACACCTATTCCATAGTGGGACGTATACAACAGGTGATACGCGGGAGTGTGATACACTGATATTATAGATGTGATGTTACGTTACTATTAAAAAAAATCATCAGTTGAAAGTCATTTATTTTCTATGATTGATGTTCTATGAAATATACATTACGACTCATTGACAATGGTGTGGCGCGGCGCGATGAGGTAACACCACGAAGTGTACACTCGCTTCGGCAAGCTCCACAGCGACTGTCAAGTTTTAGCTCATGAGTCCACTAGCGGACATGGGTCTTATATAATTGTCGTCAGCCCGCCCTGTCCTCGCTCTTTTAATTAAAGCAGCGATAATATACAGAATCAGAGACATGTCATGATATAATACTTCCCGCCAAAGATTTTGGCGAAGCGGAAGGTTTGAAGAAGCCATTGGTATTTAAAAATAATAGACCTCTACCATTCGGTACCTATAAGTAATTTTATTTGTGAACATAAGT
This sequence comes from Jemadia suekentonmiller, assembly GCA_018245575.1. NCBI lineage: Eukaryota > Metazoa > Arthropoda > Insecta > Lepidoptera > Hesperiidae > Jemadia > Jemadia suekentonmiller. Next base: position 9,676 of record DWDU01005158.1, read on the forward strand.
TTTACAAACTAACAATAAAAAGGGATATAAGATTATATAATTACACAATTATATGCTAACTATGTAAATTTCATCAAACTATAATATTAAAAAAACTACACGTAAGGCACTGTATATATGAATCTAATTAATTCATATATATCTGTAGTAATGATAAATAATAATTTTAGTACTTTTATGACTGCCTCGGTGGTCGTGTCACAGCCTCGTTGATGGTGTGACTGCCTCGTTGGTCGGGTGACTACCTCATTGGTCATATTGGTTGCAAGCGTGACTGCCGATCGGGAGGTTCTGATAATGCCCAAAATATTTTGTTATAATGCCATAATTGCAACTGTAACTTTAGTATTTCATATTAACGCTCAACTCATACTTTGTTAATAAAAAATATTTTAAGTTAAATATTTTATACAAGTGTATAAATGACATTAAAATATTTCTTTCATTTGACACATCAAATTCAAATTCAAATTCAAATATCATTTATTCAAAATTGGTTCATTGGAACACTTTTTGTACGTCAAAATG
>DWDU01005159.1:0-10202 GCA_018245575.1 Jemadia suekentonmiller
GGTTGAAGTGATGTCCAGCAGTGGACTGAGATAGGCTGATGAAGATGATGATGTATGGTAATAGGCTCACCCCTATGCCATGGGAGTACTACACTCCTGTCTACCCCTTCACGGAGATACTGGCATGATACAAGACTTTATTACAAGATCATTCATCAGTAATGTACCATCTACAAATCAGTTAAATCTATTGATTACACACTGACCGTTCCTTCACCACTCTCCCTCTGACCCCGAGACACTTCTTTAACATCTCATCTAACAATTTGGACTTGTCACTCTCTTCGCGAGTGAATTGTAGCAATTCATAGTTACTCAACTTTGGACCTGTCTGGTCTTCTCGACTGTACCTGACGAGGGTGGCTGCGGAATCTGAATAGACTCTGTAATGGACATGCGCTAATTTTAATAACACCGAAAACATTGGAAGGATATTTGTGTCCTTGTAAAAATATTTTTGTGGTTTTCAATATGCAACAAAATATAATCGGTTATTAAGACTTGTGGTTCTAACTTTATAAAACAGACGAGGCTATGGTGACTGGCTGAATTGGATATACCGCAGTGTATGCAGTGCGAGCTGTGCTCTACGAACACCAATACGCATATCCAGCGTGAGGATTACAGGCAATACTTCCATGAAAAATTGCGCAAGCGCTCGATATGGCTGGGCTGTGCCCACCAGTGGAGACAGGCTGATGACATATTAAGATATTCTATTTAATAAACATTCGGTTTATGAGAAAAAATTGGATTTAAAGGGCATTACATAGAACCGGTCAGCTTAAACTATCCATTCTCATGGAATGTTCTTACCGCATTTTTAACCGACCATCGTTAACTTTATAAAATGTGTCATCTTGTTTTATAACGGTCGCCGGACCACCGCTCAGTTCTTCAGCAATTTTGCAAAGTTCGCCGTAATTGTTTACCTTTGCTTTGATTTCTACGTTGCGCATTTTTAAAAATTCGAACTAGTACTTTTCAACTTCAACACAAATCAGTTAAGCACCGGTTTAGTTTTAATAAGTTAAGAAGAACGTAATTTCAAATGTATGTTCGGTCCGTTTAAATATCGAATCCAAAATAACCTATGGACTTCATTATTTTAATCCCCATGCGCTAGCAAAATCAAAAGATATTTTGATTCGAATTTTCGAATGTTTTAAAATTATGTGTAAAGGAACATATGAGTAAGTAGTATAAGATGTTGCAATCGTAAATGAAAAATTCTGTAATTAATGAATAGGTATTTAGATGTTAAGGTATTTGTTGTCAAATATTTATTATAACACAAAAAATGCTTCAACATTTATATATTAAAATATAATTGGCATCCACACGCAACTACAGGGTCATTTTTAATTTGTCAAGTCAAATGTCAAATGCGATTTCAAAATAAAAATAGCTACTAAGCTAAAAAAAAGAATGGAAAATGGAGATTCAAAACTCAAAAGTATGGATTACACAGCCGAACGTATGCAGATGCTGTTTAAGAGCAACTGGTACGCTAGATTTGACATCTTCTTATACCAGTAAAAGTGGAATTGAAGTTTTTAGTGATTTGTTACAGGAGTGCTATGGAATAACAGTTGGTATTGTTTTTTTTTTATATGGCGAAAATGAGAAACTTACAATTTGCCACAATTTGCTTTTGCCGCCAATAAACAGGACATGAGAATAGAGTATTTATTGACTCTAGGTAGTAGTCAGTTTTTTTATTTTATTTGTACAAAACAATCAATCTGATGAATTATGCTTGGCAGTTTAGACAGTTTGTTTTGATATACATTTTTATTATTGTTATGCTAGTAATAGATGTTAGTATAAATAATAGTTGTTAGTGCTTCATTGGTCTTGTTGATGCAAACGCGCCTGCAGATCGGACGCGGATATGGGTTCAATCTTCAGGTTCGATTATGGGCAAAAACCCAACAGGGGAGTCCTGTGTCCAGCAATGACTTAGACTGATGGTAATAATGGTGAATATAAGTTAGTACGAATACAATCTATATTCATACGGTAATGTCTGTCGTATTTGAGCAACAACTTGGTGGTTCAGGAGTTATGAGGAGTAAATGACTTGTGTTTTCAGCTCTCACATCTAACTGACTGGGGCTCCAGCCGGTTGGCGTGCAAGATGTGTATACTGCATCTGAAGGATGCCTGTGCCTTCCGCAAGCAGGTTCTGGATGCAGAGCATCAGTTTCTGGAACATTGGAGAGGTAAATAATTATTTTCGTCTGGAAATTCGTTCTGGGGGTGAAGATTTTATCATCTTTTTATTTTGTGAGTGTTTTGTGATTTTTCTCAGAGAATGTATACTCTTTTCAGATATTAGCAACTTGTCGGTGAATGTCAAAAATGACAATATCACATCAAATGACACAATCCTTGATGACTTGCCAACATTGTATGGTATGTACTGTTATTTTTGATCATCAATTTGCTTCTATAATACTTTTATAGTACATAGGAATAATAATATCTTGGGACACCTCCACACATCATGTGTCTGATCATAAACTGAGGTGCATGAATGAAGCCGCCTAGAGTGGTGACTGTGTCTCATTAATTATGTACATATACTGTCGGGCGCATCCTGGACATTGCAACTAATCCTTTCACCATGATGGCTGATGACTCACGATCAGCTGTCAACACGAAGAAGAAAATCACCAACTAAGACTCAAGGAGCCTGTGTTATGGTAACCAGGCTCCTGGCAAACTATATTTATGCATATGAATATATACTCGTGTATATATATTTTTTACACCCAGGATATTCCAAATACTTGTGCTCATCACACAAATATTTATTCTGGGTGGGAATCGAACCCACAAACCTCCGCACAATGTTCAGGTTCACTAACCACTGCACCTAAAGGCTACACGACAGCCTCAGTTACTTAGGTGTATTTAGTTGTTAACAAAAGCATGGTAGTATGGAGCACTACAATTTTCAGTTGTAATTTTTTATTTTCTTGTAATCTTAATAATTGGTAGTGTACTGCAGTTGTCTGCCTACCTTTTCTGGGATTTCAGGTGGGATGTTACTCCTTTTTATCTGTGTAATTATTTAAAATATATCAAGATGGTTTTATGCTAAATAGATATTACAATATCATGCGAGCATTGACAGCTTAGTTGGTCGTATTGTATGCAAGCGCGACTGCTGAATCGGGAGGTCGTGGCTTCAAATCCTGGGTCTAATTGGATTTTTCTAGTTTACATTTTCTAGTAGTGGTTTGTAGTCTGGATATGTGCTCGGCATAAGGCAATAGGCTCACCACCTATTCCATAGTGGGATGTTAACGTAACTGGTGAAACTTGGGACTGTACTACATTCCTCTGCGTACCTCTTCGAGGATTGCAGGCGTAATATTGCGTGATACAATCGTTGCTTATTTTTCAGACGATGCCCACCAGTCAATGGACCATTCGGAGTTGTCAAACTTTAATAATAATGTTACCGAATCAATACCAACTCCCAACAAAAGACAAGGACGGGTGACAAAATTCAAAGCGAATAGAAAGAGAAAGAAGATAGCAGATGAGAACGAATGCGACTCTGACACTCCAATAGCGCATCTGTCTAGTAAAACTGATGTGTTGCAACTATATCAGACCAGCAGTGATGACAGGATGAGTATTAACGCCATGGACAATTTGGCGGGAAGTCACAACGACTGTGACTTAGGAAAACTGCATTTTAATATTGTAGGTGGGTTGTTAATATATATTATGCAATCGTAATATTAATGCAAGGTGTTGTGGTTTTGCTGATAAAATGTGGGTGTGTATTACACTCTTCTGCCTACCTCTTCAGGGATTACAGGCGTGATGTTGCGTATTGTATGTTTTTTTCAGGTTTCTTTTAGAGTCTTATGGTATGTGTAAATATAATGAAGTAATATATGAAAATAGATTACTTAAGGTAATGAGGTTTTCCTAATTAGACAAATTTGTCAGATAGTGTCAGATTTTTCTAGCTTAGAATTACGACTGCCAAAAAGTTAGAAAGATCCAATAGTACCCGACTCGGAATTTGAACTCAGGGCCTCTCAATCAAAAGTCGTGCTTGCAATTACTCAACCAACCAACCAACTCAGTGAACCAGTCATTAGTTGCTATAATAGCGAAAGAAAATGTCACGAGGCAAACTATAAGTTTAAGGTTCTCAGGATTTCAGGTCAGGTAAGTCTTATCACACTGGTTCAGTGTATCCTATAGCATTAAACCTTCTCATTGTGGGAAGAGACTGGTCCAACAGTGACACAGTATAAACATTGATTTTGATAAGTGATTCGTGTTTTCTATATTGTAATCTAATTATACCATAGTGATAATATACAAATAGAGCAGGCGAGCTGTAAGCTTGTATGCAAGTGAAAATGTTTCGTTGATAGAAAGAGAAAGAACATGGATTTGGTATGTGTGATATGTGTGGCGATACGCGAAGTTGCGAATACAGTGTTGTAAAGATACAAACGAGTGCCCAATTCATTCTATTTCTCAATGGACGAGACAACTTTGCTTGGCTCGCTACTCTATATATTACTATAATACCTTTGTTTTACCTAATTTTACACAGGGTTCATGGAAGTAAAAACTGGCAACTCGGTTATAGTGTGACCAATCAATAAAACTAATAATTATCTTGTTTTAGATCAACATCCAATACAAGATCTTAAGCGAGTATCCGAACGGAAACGTCTGATTTTGACAAGTGCTATTGTGATTAAGGACACTACCGCTTGCCCCTTCAGACATCACAAGAGCTGGTTCCAATGCTTCTTCTGTTCCCAAGATTTCATGGAGATTAATTTATTAAGAACTCACATTGTACAATCGCATTCGAATATAGACGAGGAGTTGAGTAACATTAAACGTTACCCGCGCTCCCTGCAAATTGACATAACAGATTTGAAATGTCGCCTTTGTGACCTATCACTGTCAAATGTCGAAGCGATGGCGCGCCATTTTGAATCTGTGCACCATAAAGTTGTTTACAAGGAATGTATCGCTGATTACAAAGTGAATGCCAGCCCGTACACATGTCACATTTGCAAACTAGAGTTCCATGTGTTTAGGACGTTAACGACGCATTTGAATGAGCACTACGCTAACTGTATTTGCGACGTGTGCGGCAAATCGTTTTTGAACTCGAAACGGCTCAAGGTGCACAAGCGTACACACGAAGACGGAACATATCCCTGCGCCGAATGCGGGAAAGTCCTGAAAACGAAAACGTCCAAAGCAAATCACATGGAAAGCGCCCATTCCAAGCGCATTGTTAAATGTCAAATATGTTTTAAACCCATGAAGCATTATAATGATCGAATCAAACACATGTCGGAGGTTCACAACATAACGCATAAATTCAAATGCACAATTTGTAATAGAGAATATAACATAAAACATTATTTGGCCACGCACATGCGTCAAACGCACGGCCATAAGAATAAAAAGTGTTTGGAATGTGGCATGGCGTTTATAACCAATCATGGCTTGAAAAAGCACATGTTGAGGCATTCAGGTGAGAAACCCTATACGTGCGCTGTTTGTTCCAAGTCATATGTAAGGAGTTATACTCTCAAGGAACATATGCGGGTGCACAATACTGAAAAGAAAATTTAAATTTGGATAAGAGCTTTTAAAGTATAGCTTAACAACAGTCATATTTATTTTCATCAGGCAACAATAATTGTATTCGTATATAAGTACGAAAGAATGTGATCACATTAAATTATTAGAAAACATTTGTTTTATTGGATACCATTATATTTTAATTAATCTGGGATTAAAATAATGTTTGTAATAGTGTAAATTAAATTCTTAAAACTATATCGGAAGTATAATTTATATATATTTTTTGATTAGTAATATGATTATTGTCGCTTATAAATATTTTCTTCTCTAATATACAACTTTATACAGTGCAAAATGTAATTTTATTTACTTGTGGCAATTTGTTTTAAAGATTATATTGTAACATTTAAAAATATTTAAAAGATCAACTCTTGAAACTTACTTACATTTTTAATATGAGTGACATATAGTTTGCGGGGGATTTGCCGCTGCGTTCAATTTAATAGGTGTAGTTGACGTTTATCCTATTTGCAACAGAATAACTTTTATTAATAGAATTACTACCCTATTATGCTGAATTAAGTAGTTATAAATTACAAATGTTATGACCACATAAAAATTAAACTTAGTCCCTGTGAGTATTATAGCACTATACGAAATGTCAGTTTATAAAAAAAAAAATAACATGGCGGACTACGGACGCCAAATCACTTGTTATTATGTTAGATTTGTTGATTTATTAGATATATTGTAAATTATAACATGTCGGTGACGACTCTGAGTTTAGATAAAGATTTGTGTCGTTGCTGCCACGCCGAGGGATCCTTTGATGATCTTGCACAGCCCTACACTCATGATGGAAAGGAAGATGTTTATTCAGACATGATAAAAGACAGTTTTAATATAGAGGTGAGGATTATTACGGTCTTCATTAAACTGTAGGAGATCATAATATATATTTGTCTTAGGAAATCCAGGATTTGTACAAGTGCCCAATCCAATACCAATGGTACATACATATTTACATCGAATCATCCAGCAATAGCTTTCATAACGGGGTATTAGACCATCACGCCGGCTCCCATACGGGGTAGGTAGAGCACAGAGAACTTGTCTTGGACTGCTTCGTTGGTCGTGTTGGTTGCAAACGTGACTGCTGATCAGGAGGTCCTGGGTTCGATTCCCAGTTTGGGCATTAAAGAATTTTTCAACTTTAGATTTACTAGTAGTGGCTCGGAATTTGGATATGTGCATGGTGCATGGCCATAGGCTTGCCACCTATTCCATAGTGGAACATAAATGTAACTGGTGAAACGTGGGAGTGTTACACTCCTCTGTTTAACTCTTCAAGGATAACAGGGTGATGTTACAATGTAATGAATACAAACAATGATTTTATACAAGAGAATTAAGTTCCGTCTATTGAGTACCCTTGTTTTATTAGTATATTTTATTCCTAATGCCCTTCTATTTATAAAGATTATCAATTTATTTTCAATCTATTCTAGAGGGCTGGCATGATTCACTGATTACTGAACCTGATACCTGAGTGGGAGGTTGCAGATTCGATTACCAACCAGCATATATATTTGTGTGACAAGCAAAAGTATTCTTTATCAACAAAAAAATATGTATTTTACAATTTAATTATTAAATTTATCAGCTGATTAGTTACCATAGGGCAGGCTCGGCATTGTTTAAGGGCAAATGGATTCTTAAATTGTACTAAGATATTATAACGTATTTGAGATATTCAAGTAGGAATTTATTGAAAATTAAGTTAAGAAGTGTCCCTTTCAGGTCCGGCCTGTTCCGGGCCAGCTGTGCGTTGTCACGTACAAGATTTGCAAAGCCTGTATCCTGCGTGTACAGGATGCTTTTCTATTCAAAAGACAGGTTCAGAACTGCGAGGTCAAGTTCATGGAAATGTACAATAGAAGTATCAGTCAGATGAAAGGTAGGTGTGTTGAATTTTTATCTCCAACATCCTAAGACAGTAGTGTATGAATCCAGTTGATAAAAAAAAGATTTCTATTAAAAAGTGAAAGAATGAAAATAAAGCTTACAGATGTTAATATTTTTACGTGACATCTTCCCCGAGAGGGTATCCAGAGGAGTCTACACTCGTATAATGTATACTTTATGATTTGTGGTTTAAATATTATGCCTTACATATTACTTCTTTAAGCCTTTTTGTAACGGTTAACTAATAATCATGAATCCACTCTCGGTGCTGTGTGTACTAGAAATTTTAAGCTAGCAAATCCTGATAGTACTCAACCTGGGAAAATAATCTGGGATATGTTGATTAGTGGAGACACCTACTGATATTGTGGTAAATTGGTTATTCAGAGGATTCCCAGGAGCGATATGAATATATGCCTTGTATTTCAGATTCGAGCCTGGACAATGTCGTTAAAGAGGAATTCTTGGAGTCTATAGGTAAGGAACTGATGAGGGTGTGATGGTGAACTTCCCACCATTCTGAGAAGTTCTCCATGGTTCACAGGTAACCATAATCTACTGTGATGTGCGATGCTGTATGCCATTTGTTGATTGAGTGAGATTGAACATTAGGTCAGACTCATTTCTCACATCTATTGACTATGGTAGAGATTAATGTCATGTTGGTCCAATAACAGGTCAAAATTATATGCGATAAAACTTGTTCACGATGTAATATGAAATGCTTATTTACTATTTGATTTTCTTTGTAAAATAAATTGAGTTAAAGTCAGAAATCTCTGAAGTGGATGTGTATATGTGTGTGTGTGTGTGTGTGTGTGTGTATGAAGAGAGTGATCATTGTAGATGTAGCATGTGAGGTCTGTTAGAGAGACATATTTGTCACATGGCACTCGCCATCCACCCTGCGAGCGGTCTGGCCTGATGATATAATAATTATAAAATAAATATAGACCCTAATATTTTATATTCTCTTTTTCCCAGACAACATAAAAGATGACTTTTGTTCATTAAATGAATATGATGATGAAGACATAGACATGAAATTGGAGGGAAATGAAGGTATGTCACCTGTGATGAACATATTCTCATTGACTACTAGTTTCTTCCAGATTCACTTAATTTTTTTTACTTTAATCCAATATGTGTATTTTATTCCTAGTCATAGTACAGAATCTGCATCTTTATCACCACCTGATGCATGATGGGACTTATAATGTAACTGGTTAAACATGGTAATGTACTACACTCCTCTGCTTACCTCTTCGGGGTTTACAGGTGTGATGTTACATACGTAGTTTCATACATTAGGTGCCATATATACCACTATACATATGCATATATTTCAGAAAATAGAGATACCAAGTTAGAAGACACAAAGAAAAGTAAAACGAAAAGCAAACAAGCCTCCAAAGCTAAAACTAAGAAGGGGAGAGTGTCAAAGAGGAAGATAAAGCAGGAGGAGGAGAAGGCGGAAGAAGTTGCAGAAGGATCAGAGCCCAAGAAAAAGAAAGGTAGGTTTTTTGTTCTATATTGGTTTAAATAAAATTACAGCAATTTAATTAACAATGTGTCTGCCTTGTCACTTGCCAGTGTGGCTGACTATTGCCTTAATTCTCTTATTATAAAAGGAGACAGATGTTCAACGGCGGCGCGATAAAATGGTGGGCAAAAAAACAGGTTAATAAAAGTGAGACTTACAAAAAGTTTTTTGCAGAGTCCACACAGTTATTTAGAATCCTGTGGGAAGCAGCGCGTATAAGGAAAGAATTTTTGTTTTCCTGCTAATGAAATGTCTGTGCATGCAACATATATTTTTAGTATCGCATTTGGTAAATTCTATATGTAAGAATATGTCTATTAGGATGGATTTATGTGTAGAATCGCATGTGATAATTTCAGTTTATTTCTCTAAAATGTGTCCGATTGCGCGCTTCGCCAGTAATGGCGGCGTGTGGTAGTAATATATCCTTCAGCAACGGCTCCAATAGTCGCGTCATGAACAGTACTTGTAGCAACTGCGATATCCTTATAAGATTTATCTAAAATATCTGTCACATGTCGCACTGGGCTTTCATTAGCATCGCCAGCAACCGGTTCAGCAGTCGCTCGGGTATTACTTATAATTGTATTACATATAACAATTCTGATGTCCTTAACAGCTTCGTCTAAAATATATGTTGAATCTTTTCCATCATTTCCACGGTCAGCAATACGTTCAAAAATAGTGACAGACTCTCGTTAAATGTCTGTTAGACCGATTGCGCGTTTTAATTAATATCAACAACATTAGATCCAATAGCCACGTCACGATTGGTACTTGCAACAGAACTATCCTGACGTGTATATCAAATTTCAGTATACTTTATCATCTGATTCAGATACTAATATTTTATCCGATTACGCAAATGCAGTTGAAATGACCATGTCTCAATGAGCCCATTGCTTTATAGTATTGTTGGTAATTAAATTTGGATTTAGATATTTTTTAACGCATATAACTAGTAGATATATATTTTAACATAAGTGCTTAGCTTAAAAGATGCAGTAGCACGCCTATGGAGTTTATTTCGCCGCTTCTTCTCCATAGCGAGGCCTTTTCCGAAGCGGTGGTAGCTTCATTTTGACGTACAAAAAGTGTTCCA
>DWDU01005160.1:0-10202 GCA_018245575.1 Jemadia suekentonmiller
AAATATATTTATTTGCTAAATGAGGTTCAACGGACATCGATCTCGAGTAACGTTTTTCTCTCGCGACACCTGTTTTCAAAAGACAATATTTGCTCGTCCCGTCCCGTATTCCAGATAGCGGGGGAGATAAACGAATCGAATGAGATACGTTATCTTTCATAAAACTTCATGAGTGGGTATGATTTAAATGTCAAGCGTTATCTATTATTAAATAGGAGAGTCTTTGATCGTCGCGTTGGTGCCTCTTAAATTTAATAACGGCCGAGCTTCCGCTCCCAGGCCGTCGCCATGACAACGAGCACCCGCCGCTCCTACCGAGCCAAACATCCCTTATTTATTCCTGTATACTTTATTTATTCTCACGCGCGAGACTACGCTCCCCGCGGGCAGCTGATTTCTTTCATAATTGTACAGAACAAATTTCCTTCCTTACTTTTTGTCGTTTTTTAAACATATTGCAAACAAAGGCGTTTAGTAGCTTATACATAGAGTAAGTAGTGTTCCTAAACCAACATTATTAATATTAATTTCATTATTCTTAATGGTTAATTGTACAAAATTTTAATCATGTCGTTAATAAATGTACTTATATTCGATCTACAAATGTGAACAGAATTCAAATATAACATAAATGAATAAAAAAATATAATTTGCACAAATGAGACGAATGCGATACGAGCGTCGACACAGCTGACTCACATCTGGGCGGATTTATTTCAACCGGATGCAGGCCGTTTCCTCACTTATTAGCAGGCAGTTAAGTTCATAATACCTTGATCGGGCTATTACAGGTGGTGTACATACACGTGTAGGCAGCGATGCCTCATCAACCCTTCTGTTGTGGCGAGAACACAAAGAATGCCATTCAACCCTCCCTCCGCTTCTCCCTTTATTTTTATTCATATACAAAAGGAAAACATTGATATAAGATATGAGGGTAGGCATTCGGAGGGTGAACCTAAATTATTATACTTCGCATAAACGAGTGACCCGGCGTTCTCTTTGTTACAGACACAATTAAACAAAGACTGGCGTATGATGTCTGCCAGCGGGGACTTGGCGTAGGCCTCATTTGAAAACACAAAGGGTTGATATCTCTAAGCTTTACGTAGTCTTCGTAGCTTACAACACAAACTTTCATATAATAGCTTCACATATGTACCTACATGTAATTATTAAGTGTATTCCATGATTGGATGTAAACCATAAACAGTGACTCGTAGGCGTATCTATTCATCTGCCTACCCCTTCGCGAAATAAAGAATGTGAATTAAAAAAAAAGTGTAAAATTTGCTTCTAAAGTCAACTTCGCGGTTATAGTCAAACAACTTTTGTTTACGAAGTGAATTACTGGTACTTAAATAATCATTTAAAACCTGATCGAGAAGTACTTTAACTGTTGCTGAGAAAAATAAATGTCACTGGAACATTTGTCCTTTCGTGTGTACTATTAACATAAATAACGTACACGCTCTCATGTTAATAACTAACGGTGAGTATTGAATATTAAACTTATTTGACGACCTTAATCTCTATCACGGTGTCAATTAAAATCTCTAATTATTTCATTACCTTTAAAACTAACGTTGACATACTGATAGTTTTTAAATGTACGAAGTGATCTTCGAAGGACTGCTTAAAATTCTTAGCGATTAATTTGTCTTATAGGCGGAAGTAATAATTTTAATGGCCGTAGAACAAATCCATGGATACCGCATTTCAGCAAGACATTATTGTGCATTTCAACTTAATGGCAGAAATTTATTTTACGCTTGTATGAGATTGTATTATGATGTCGTAAGGGTTGAAATACCAATTGACATCGGTTAAGAGGTTACTTACCGTTGAGTGGATTGTATATCGGTTTGCTAATTCTGTGTCATAAAACAGACAAATAGTGTCGTCTTTCTAGAATGTACGCTGCAAGAGAAACCGACACATGACGATTTTAAATTTAGAACACTATTCCGTAGATTAGCAACCTAAATCGCATTATATATATTCAAACACACAAAACGCGAACCGAACAATATAATGTGACATATTATACAACAGTTCAAATTAATAATATTTTCAGTTAGGATAATCGAAATTTAACTACACATCCAATTACGAGTATGTCGCCGCCATATGCGAAGGGCACCTTGCTAGTCGCACAAACGACGTACTTCCACATACACATTTGTAGGTGTTTCGAGGAAATTCGCCGTTTCCAGTTGACATAGCGGCGAGACGAATACATTAGCATTAATAAGCATCTGTTGTAATGAGTTCGTTAAATGACGTTTTTGTATAAGGGGCTAACGTGCATGTAGAAAGCGGTTTGGAACGTAACGATATATTTTTTCATCGTAAAATTCACGTTACATTATTAAAAAGCATTATTATTAAGATACTCGTTAAATTGAATAATAGCCAAATGAAAGAAGCCGCTTACCTACATGTGAATATGTCGTAATAGCTAAAACAGTTATAAGAACAGACAATGTTTAAAAGTTAAATAAAAAAGCGCTAAATTTAATTAAAGGCTGCCCGCGAATATAAACCAGAACCAAGTGTCAGATTAGACGCTTAAAACGTAGGCGGGATAGGAAGATTGTCGACCGCGGTCCAATGAGAGAGCGTACGTACTCCGGACTCCGCATACGAACCCCACAAATGACTCATTAATCGTCTCGGCGAACGACAGCGGCAAAGGACTGGTGAATTGAATTTTCATAATTAAGAACTGGTTACGCTCAATAAATTGCGCGGGCTCAATTCGATCGCGATACATGCAACTTAAATGCCAGTTCGGTTAATGCGGCAAGGCCGGCGCTATCATGCGAAAATCGACAAGTTTTATTTAGGCCACAGCGACGGCGGCGAGGTGGCATACCTTTACATTTACAGTAGCGCGATTTACGCTCGTGATAGTTTCGTTTTCACGTTCCAATGGCTCCGTTGCTTGCGCATTTATTAGTCCATTTTTGTTCTCTAATGGCCGCTTCGTGACCAATCGAACGTGATCTCTGATAGTTCAATAGGTCGCTTCTTTTATGTACCGGGATCGACGTGCGACGCGACAGCGGGGCGTCCGGGTGTGTTTGTCGTGTTGTTTTTTTATTCGCGTCGAGTCGCAGCGCGCGACGGGCGCGACGTCCGCACTCCACTTATCCATAGACAATTTGTTGCGCAACCAACGGGCACGGAGGCAGCCACCTTAGTATTCAACAGATGTTAACACGCCTTCACTTTCTCAACTTGCATTACAACTAATCTACACACCAGCCACCACCGACTTTTGTGTAACTCATTAGACGTGTTTACTAACCGACACTCTTAAATTACACGAATGTATATGTCACGATACAATTTATTGTTAACCTTGGCGTATCTACTTTCTAATGATTTATAATAAAACGCGTTTCCACATACGTATTTACTGTATGTAAGATTGCAATGAATATTGTAATCGACGGATAGATGTGGTTTGGTTGAAGTTTAACCGTACTAGAAAATCTAAATTAGAAAAATTTTGTACGACCCGGGAATTGAACCCAGGACCTCCCCCGATCGGCAGTCGCACTAGTAGTGGCTCGGAATCTGGATATGTGCCCGGTGAATGGCAATAGGTTCACCACCTATTCCATAGTGAGACGAAAACGTAACTGGTGAAACGCAGGAGTGTTCTATATTCCTCTGCCTACCTTTCCGGGGATTACAAGCGTGATGTTACGTTTATACACACAAAAACTTCGAGACAACACTACTAAGAGTGACTAAGTATCGCCGCAAACGAAACCTTTTTATTTCGATGACAATATAAAACCAGCCAACAAAAAGTAGGTGACACGGGCAAATTAAATGGATTGTCAGAACAAGTGTCTCTTCCGTCTTCGGGCGCGATCGGCGAGTATAATTAAAATGAGGGACATGTATTTAATTAACCGATCACTGTAAACATTCCAGGCGTCTAAAACGAAACGTACATAAACGACATCGAAGGCTAGTAACGTTAGGTAACACGTACCGAAACCTTGACACGATGCAAATGTACAAATGGATGCGTAGAACGAATTCAACTCGACTCTGATTTTGATCAGAAATTGAATAACGATTACTTATTATTACATTTTTAATTTACATAATTGTATTGAAAAAAACGTTCAAACAAGATTAATTCAAATATTTAAACGAGATATATATAGGTACTTGTAGCTCGATCGACAAACAGTCATCTTTTTTGAACCGGTATTTCGACACACATGAACTCATCGGAGGTAAGAGTTATTTAAATAAACAACGTATCTCCATAATAATCATATATTAATTAATATTAATTAATATTAATAAACACAATGATAAAAGGTATATACGCAAAACGTACATTGAATATAATGTAACGTATGAAAACGTATATAACGAAACGTAGTTCCATTTTGACGTGCAAAAAGTGTTCTAATGAACCAATTTTGAATAAACCTTATTGAATCTGAATTTGTATATACGTGGGCAACGTAAGAGTTATCGTGTCAAAGATGATTCTTATCAATATACCGTTTAGGCCCTCGTGTTGGAAAGTTGTTTCATAACAGAACGTCTTGCATACAAAGCGGTCGTCGCCACGAGAGGAGCGCCATTCGAACGGTTTGTAACTAGATGTCACGACGATGCACCTACGAGATAAATATGAACGACTACAATACAGATATACAGCATTTATACATTTCTTGTGAATTCAAAATCTTTCATCACACAGAACATACTATTTAGTATTTATTTATTAGACACACACGGCACGTACAATGACACATTGTAAGTAGGATAAAATATGTATTAAATAAATTTTGTCGTCATTATTTAAGATGTGACGTACACACAAAACGTCTTGATGCATATATAAGTACATTATTGTTAATAATGAACATAAATACATTAATAATAACATATTTATATAAATGCATTAATATTAGGTAATCCCTTTAAGTTGCTAATATAACAAAACATATATTTCGTCATTAATTAAGATAAATTATGCAAGATTCAAATCATTTATAATAATTGCAAAAGCATAATAAAATTCTTTTATATCTTAAATCTCGTAAATTTCATAACGGCTTCACATAACTTAAACCAACATCGTTTATCGGATAAGCTATTATAAAATTTTTCCCGATCCGTAAACTCGAGCTATGTACGATCTATAGACATTGGTATAATAGATTATACTTTAAAGGAATGTAGGCTTACATTCTACAAATCTGGGATATATTCAGCCGTGCCTCGGAAAGCAAAATATTTGAAAGCGTGAGAATAAATTTATTTCACTCAACATACAAAATTAATTTAGAAATATTCAGCAAGCGGCCGTTGCTGTAACAGGTCTGAGAGCTCCAAATAGATAATATTGGCGATTGAATTTACGATATCTTTTGCATAAAGATTCTGATCGCAATAGGCTTAAGCGTTCCAAGAATATTTGTACATGATGGCAAAATTTTATAACTACTAGCTTTACTTTGAACATAATATTACTTGAATACTTTTAAATTTGAATAAGTGAAGTATTGAAAAAGTGAAAAATACCTTTAAAAATGGTATTCTTACAATAATAAGAAAACTAAGAATAAAAATGACGTAGGTGGAAGAAGCTCAGTCTGTAGGAATAGAGATATTCCGCAATCGGTGCTCTCTGGATGTCCCCAACTCTACCAGGAGTGACAATAATAGAATAATTTTATTTTTAAAATAGAAACCAAAATGTAAATAATTCACACCCGCATATTATCAGGAGATCGCAGTCAAAACGAATGCCGTGTTTATTGAAAACTAAGAACATTAATTGATAGCAATTTAATTGAAACAAATTGAATCTAATGATTCAATTAATAATGTACGCTCGTTTTCTAATCGAAACGAGATTGGTCTTATATGAGTTTTCCGATACTAATGTTGTGACGATATAATCATGTACCAATTAATTTTGCTTTTATGTAAAAACTTCTAACTTTGGTTTATAATGAGAATTTATCTATATAGAACCTTATTTAAACATCACATATACAAAAGAAAATTCGTCTCGTTTTGAAAGTAAGCTCAAAATGAATTACAGCTAAGCCTCTCTAATGTTCGCTAATGATAAAAAACGCAGAAGCCATTGCCTTCGTGTCCGTGGGAGTTCATTAATCATACTTAATTAAACATCGAGGTTCTTGACTCGTTCCATTAATGCCTTCAATATCCATAGGTGGAGTGGAGTACTCGGAGTCGGACAAACAAAATGGGTACGGACGGAGCCACGGATACCGTTCGGATCCCGGCCCACGCTAGTAACTCGAGCGCTCCATCGTTCATATCGCAATGTCGGCATTGCTCGGTATCGCTGGTACGTCGCGGCGCACCACCGACACCGTCTCGGCTCGACAGTCGACACCTCACTCTACAAAGGCCATTGCCCCGCTTTACGCGCGCGTGGGTCGCGCATTATATCTACTCGCATTACATTGTCGCTATCTATACACGCCCGCACCGGTCTAAAACGATCGTTTCCTACAGACCTACATTGTTCCTCATTGCGCGTATTAATTATCTTATTACACAACCGCGACGCACCGTCTCGAGACCTATTCGCGTGCGCGACCGCCTCGCGCGTTCATTTGCCAAAAGCTATTAATTAGAAATGAAGAATAGAATATCTCGGCGGCTAATCCCCCGGAGACCGCTGCGGATGCCGGCAACGTTGATTAATGTCCGGAGGGGGTTCGTTTAACTCTTTTTACTTTATACGCCTCTCGTTTGTATCAGCGCGCACGCGAATAACCTTCTTTCGGGTCGCTCGGACGCAAATAGGCTCGCATCCGCCGTACAAATAAATAAATTATAGCCGGTGATACGGTGCAGACGCGTTCCGCTCTAAATTAGAGATCTAGCCGTCCATAAATCCATTCGTTTTCATTTTATCAAACGGCAACAAAGGGATAACTAAGCATGTATCTTGCACCCTAGAACGTACTTTTGATATTTTCACTGGCACACGTTAGGAATACACAGTGCCCGTTGAGCTAGCACGGCGGACAGTGGGTGTTGGTTCAGTAAATGATTCGCCGCCGATGTTCTAACAATGGATTTGACTACAGGACACGCGGTGAGAATGCAAATGAACAAGACCGTTCGCTTCCTCGTATGTGAAACGCGCGCCCAAGAACTAGTTAATGAATAAGCGCCGCGAACTAACAATACTTTAGTAACGCTTTACATTAATATTATACACGGTCTACAAAAGTTATAATAATAAGAACATTTAGCGAGGCGCATGTTTACACAATTGAACTGAACACAAAACGCACGATGTTTATTTTTTTTTTCCATTCATTCGAGATACACATGTTGCGATATCCCGTGCCGTCGTTGCGACTACGCGCGTACAATGTCCGTAATGAAATTATAACAGGGCAAAATAAAATAATATGCACAATGTTAAACAAAACTAGATTTACCGTGCTAACTAATGAACATAATGAGAACGCGTAACGTTTACGACGGGATAATATTCCACCGATGCCTACATACGTGCATACATACGAGTACCGTGCAGTGAAACTAAAACGAGAGCCCGCTGCAGAGTATCACGTAATCTTCTGTCGTAAAAATAGGTCGCACGGGAGGCGAGCGGGCGAACCGAATCTTATCGAACGAGGTGCAGAACACTTTAACTCACATCCGTGTACATTCCGCCGACGGTTGTACAAACACACGAACACACAAACACACACACACACACTCACACTCACAGATCCATTGCTAGCGCGTTGCTTTTATCTTTAAATTAAATTTATCACTCGTGAACAGTACACGAGTAACGTCAATAACTTCGTTGGTATTGTTTATCAATAGCGTACATGTGGGAGCGTGAACCTGACGTCAGCTAGACATTTCCCAACCGCGATCTCGGGTGATCGCAAGTACTTGTCGGTATTTGCCGTATCCTCCTGTTGTAGTTGGGAATATCGAAAAGTAATAAAGATGGAGATTTCATTATAATATTTTCATAATTAATTACCAAGTTAATAGGACCGTACATGTGGCCGCTGGGACCGATTATTTGTGAGCGCACATAAATTATACTATATTCTCGTTAGTGTTTAAAACGCGCACGGTGACGCACACCGACACGTTACGATCTCACTTCTAATTTATATTGTTAGCACATCAATGAATATTTACATAAAAACCAAACGTAACCTCGCGGAGAATGTGGCGAGGCGTCGACGTATAGAGTTCATAAGCGATTGTGTAAATAATGTTGCGCAATAAATCATGACATTCGCCGACAACATGCGGTCTAATCGAACAATACCGACACCGGCAAGGTTGTAATGGAATACCAACCGGGCACATAGAACGTCCGATGTGCCAGTGCCAACATCAAAAATATCACAATCATAAATAGCCCATAGGTATATTGCATACTATGGGTACACATGAGTGCATGATCTCGAAATGTGCAACGGTGACAAAACCACAACGAACGCAAACTCGATCATATCAGCACGAAATGGCGCCCCAACGGACTTTGCTCTCACGTTTTTTTTTCTCATCTAACCGTTTAGAGCCGTAATAAAACATCTGTACAATTCAATCGTACGCCGTCAACGTGTACGAATGAGGATTATATCGCAGTGAAATGCTACGGGGGCGTCAACTCAGTCTTATTTCCAGTTATAAATTAAACGAACATAAAAGACTTGAACGAGAATGAAATGAGATGTCGTATAGTGAAAAGTTTACGACGGCCGCGCGAGCCGCCGTCTACGCACACCAGTTGGCGCGGGTTCAATTCCTGTTTGAAGTATTTTAGGAACCACGCACGTCGCTCCCGCTGCCTGTTTACAAATACACGATTCCGATTCCACGGATTTTGTAAACACAATGCCAAAATTGGTCGATTCTACAGCTGACTTCTAGATAAATAGACTTATGTAGGCAGGTTATTTTATTATCTCCACTTGTTTATTTGTTAAATAACGTAACTTATCCGACTCTGAGCGTTATAGAGTCAGTAGCCATGTAAATCAATGGAATGATACAATTACGAGTTAACATAAAAAAAACCTGTTAAAAGATACTAACTACTAACGAACTACTACTACAAACACTAAAAATGAATACTTTTAAGCATTTAAATTAAATATCTACCATTTTGTACAATACATTGTACATTATTCACAATGCAGACATTTAATAAGCCCAGCGAGTTCTTTCGTGACACGAAAAGTTAGAAATCAAAATAACGAATCAACCATTTATTCTGCGCTATAAATTTTAAAACCGAAACAACGATTCGCGATGTAAAGACGCCAGCGTCTTTTCATATTACAGTTATAACGCGAAGATTCTAGCTCGAACTGAGCACAAATACCCCTTTTAAAAGTCAAGCGACGTATAAATAATTGATGAATCGCTTCACCGTCCGGTCCGGCGTTGCGGAAGAAGAAATCGAGCGAGACGGGAGCTCCGATATCGACGAACCGGTTCCGAAGCCGTCCGGCGACATACGTACGCTTATAAATAAGAACCAAACGAAACACCTCCAACGAGTTGCCACAGACAGACAACTGAAAGGTATGTGGGCGCGTTAAATGAAGAAAGGAATAAATTACACGATATCTTATGCGAGAATGGAGGAGCAAAAACATGAAACTATCGTATCGTGTACCTGTGCGGAGCAGACGGCCGACCCTTTGTAGCGTTCGACGGGACCGCCCATAATGGCTCCTTGGAATTTCCTCCGCACGTCAATAAGATTCCCCTTGAGGAGATATTCCGTTAAATGTTTTGTCGGTATTAACGACGTTCTAATTAATGCGGACATGTATCAAGATACTGAAACGCTAGCTAGATAAGATAGTAATAAATGAAAATTACCACGCCACTTGCGCAATTTCAATGCAGATATATAATACGCCCGCTGTTTAGTTTTGGGATCATGATAAATAAGTAATAAATGCAATAACACGACATACCATTATGAAAGTCGAAACTACTGTATCTAAAGAAAAGATGAAAAATAACGGCGCTATTACTTAGAGTACCGCACATTTTGATGTAAAGAATATAATTGTATTAACGTAAACTAGTATTAAAGAGTTCCTTAATAAGTCAAATTGGATTGAAATTTATGTAGAAAAGATTTAATTCAGAAGGCGTGTGGTAGCAGCTGG
>DWDU01005161.1:0-10201 GCA_018245575.1 Jemadia suekentonmiller
CTTAATAATAAATAATATTTATTCGTTTCATCGTCTAATATTTATAGCAGAATAACGAAGGTAAAAAATGTATATGACCTTTAACAAGGCATTTGCTACTAGAGAGCGTTGGCGTTATTAAAGTAATGAACACAACGTAGTTCTAATAAAAACTTAAATATCATTTTCAACTTTATACGGATAACGTCGATAATTTCATTACTTTAGAAAAAATAGCATGAAGAAGACTTGCGCCTTTAAGACATGCTTTTTAGAGCGAAAGTATTGGAAACTTGATGAAGTTTTTCATATGATATATAGTCAAGAATATATGAGAACAGCTCCGATGTTTTACAAAGAACTTCAATAAAACATCTTATTATGTAAGTTTGCAGTAGTTGTCACGGAAAGTTCATAACTCACGCTAAAAATTTCCTTGGCATAAGAATCTTTGGAGAATTCAAATATCAACATTCGTTTTTATTTCTATGGGTGTTGAATTTGTAATATTTGTTAACTAATAAAAATGGGACATGACAACTAACAAAAAAAGAACCCAACGGTCTTGAAGGTGAGTTTTTGTTAAGTACGCAATGGAGTTAATGGAAAACTGTTGTTATCGTCAAATAAAATAGGAAAGTTGTGCAGCTGTGAACTTGAACACTTATAGACAATTGTTTGGAGGTTTTTGTCACTCCTTTGAAAACCTTCTCGAATATTCATTCTTGAAAACACTAAACTCAGTAATTGCCTGATCAGTAACATATTAAATTGGTACTCCTGAAAAGCATAGCAAAGCCTCACCTATCTGTCTCACTCGTATGGTGGGAAACTCAAAGGCATGTGATCTCTGACAGTAAAACCAAAAAATACGTATTTTAACATCAAAGTCACATTCAGCGTTAGTTCCAGATTTTAGATGATCAGTTCGAGTGTTACTAGAGCATTAGGCAAGGCGCCAAATGTGTGCTAGCTGATACCCTGGCTCTCCACTTCGTGGCATCCGATAACGAGCTCGTAAAGTGAAAAATATTAATGCCGCAAAATACTGGGAAGTCGTGCCTGGATTTCCGTGTGTTACGGAAATAACACACGTTTCATCTAGATTAATGACCTCCTACTGATAGCCGTCGATGGCGTGTCTTAAGCAGCATTTATTAGTATCTGTATGTAAATTTTAATATCCCTGCCTATTGTCCGGATGGTACCGTACATAATTTGTGGGTTAGCAGATATTCATTAGATTTAACACATGCATTTTGGTATAATTTTTATTCTATGGCTGAAGGATGTAATAAATTTGCTAAAAGTTATGAAAAATTTTTGATATTCCAGTCTGACCTGGTCCATCTTTGTGTGCAATCTAATGCAAGCATGTATGACCAAATCGGAGACGTATCCAGACCCCGAGCCACTACTAGATAATCTAAATTAGAAAATTTTTGTAGTGCCCGACCTGGGAATTGATCCCAGGATTTCCCGATCGGCAGGCGCACTCACAACTGTTGGTTATGGTCAACGAAGCTGTAAAAAGGCAGTAAATTTGACGCATCTATCAAATTTTAGCGGTCCATTGCTTAAAATAGGCTTTGCCTAATTAGTGCGAATCCGATTGCTTTGTTTGTTCTGAAATATTACTCTGTATTCTTCGGATCAGCACTAAAATTTCTTCGTCCACAAATATTTTCGTTGTAAATTTTGTAGCTGGAGATATTGCTTATCAAAGTAATTCCCTTAAAAGTACGCCTATAAAATTAAGCCCCAACATATTTGTTTCAAAAATGACTTTTGACCATTTTATTGCAAACACAGCAATCCATTCGAACAATTTACGAAAATATAAATTGGATTGAAATATAAATTGAAGCGAAAAAAATTTCCCTACGAACATACAATCGGGGATAACAATAATATAATCCATTTGGAAAATTTACGGCAAAGAATTTCGGATTTTTCCGTTAATATCCTATCGACATCAATTTAAAACTGTCGAACTCAAAATAATTTAATTTGCAAAGTTTTTTGTTTCTTGCAGGATTGGATACAAACGTTGTCGATTTGGATTATTTTTGTATAAATCTACAATATTCGTAAACAGCGTACCCACATTACCATAGTAACGTATTAAAATTCACGCAACACAACCTTTTAGCTACGATTGCTTTGATATATACATAATTATATATAATAGTGGTCGAAAAGCGTATGTCGTATCTCTGAGAAAGTGCAAGTCTCGCGTGAATGAACGAATGAATGAATGAATGATTGAGTGAGAGAATCCACTCGTACGTATCCACAAATAGGTCAGACGCTCAATTTCCTTTGATTGTGTCGAGCAAGTATTTAGACCATACACAAACTATGCGTTTCGGCTAGGCACACAGAGGGAACTAAACTTCGATGGTACTCGGTGTGCAATTAATGGTTTATTGAATAATGTTCCAGATTCCCAAGAATGGCTTGGATTATTTCGTCCTAATCATGTACCGGGAATCGAGGGGTATTATGAGTTTTCGTGGACGGATTACACTAACAACTTCACCATTGAAATGAAACATCTTCCTTTTGTGGAGAACAGAACAAAGAATTGAATTCTCATGTATTCATACACGCATCCAGACGTACATGGTGTATATGGATTGTTGTCAATTTTGGCTTTTAATAATTGAAATGGAAAATTGGATTTTCTTTTCTTGTTTTCCGTATTCCGTATGTTTGTTTGTATAATTGTTAGCATGTAAATTGTTCAATTCTTCATTCTAATTTTAATACGATATAGACGCAAATTGCTAGGTGAATATAGCGTAACTCAAAATAGCGCAGTTTATCGTGTCAAAGCGTACTGTCTTCATGCACATACGAGTGTGTATCAGCTGTTTTGTTTTTTGCAACTGTCCGCTCGACATCATTTCTTTTGCATGGAAATTGTTGCGAACATACTATGTAGGTAGGTTGCTAGTGAGAGCGGTTTAAAACGTTTGATTTTATTATCTTTGTCAGCCGTATCATAGCATAACGTCAAAAAAAGTGTAACGTCACGCCTACAATCCCTGAGAGGTAGGCAGAGGGGTGTAGTACATTCCGATGGTTTACCAGTTATATTACATGTCCCACTATGTTACATATCTGACATATTAAATGACTATTGTGTTTTATAGTTGAGATTGATCGATCATTATGCGTTTGTTTACCTTTAAAATACTAATGAGAGTTTATATACTATATAGATAATGATGATTTCATTCTTTCTAATCGAGTTAAATATTTCCTAGCAATTGTACTCTTAATAAATTTATTTACTGTTTATTTACTGTTATCGATTGTTGACGATATATCTGGCAGTTGTCACCTTTTACCACTCATTTTGCGTTTCCATACTAAATTTAATCTTGTTTGTACTGAACGTAATGAATTTAATTTATGTTCTCGCTTTAAAACCCACCATACCATCTACGCGGTTGTCGCCGAAGCTATCATTTCAACGTGTGAAAGGAGACAGATGGCAAATTGCTGCAAAGTGCTTTGCAGGTACTATATTTTAAACTGTCCACAAATTAATACTTCGCATATTTATAGCCACTTCCGGGTGGAGGTTTTACGCTAACGGGGGGTGGGTTTTTACCGGAACGTATAGCACGTTTTGAATTAAACAAGGATTTAAGTGCAAAGTACTTTTCTAACTAAATTTATGCATATATTATCTTGCATTTTTTAGTTTTGGTATTTGTCATCGTTTCTAGCAGCAGTATTTTTAAATGTTTTATCACTTACAAGATATTTGGATATGAGTCGTCGTCGAAATTCGCAACGCCTTTTCGACTGCGTCTAAAGATTCTTCCTATTTGTGATTAACATACAATTGTCTATGAACTGCTGGAAGAGTATAAAGGAGGAATTGCCTTCTCGTCTACTATTTCTTCGTTCGAATAATTTGTACCCATAGTGAAAGTTAAATGTGGCCCCATTTCTTTTATTCTTCAGCTACATAGTAGCTACCTACCTAATATTTGGTAAAATATTATTTTATTTATTCGTGAAATTTATAAAAAAACATGAAATATACATACGACTGAGGATCCATTAAACACAGGGTATAATTTTTTGAGCCGTTGAGTTTTAAATAAACACTAGTCAAAAAAAGCTCAACCGTGCTTGCCATTGTTTACCTACCCTATACAAACGTATATTATCATGACGTATAGTTAAATTTGACATTTTATCTATCGTTAGAAGGGCCGCAGCTGTGGTCACGGTTGGTGTGTTGCAAATTGGAGCCTAACGTTACATGTTGATGCGGCACGCGGCTGCGGCATGCGTCATGCATCATACATCATGACATTTCTCTTTTTGTTTCAACCAGACGTTCGTTCTGTTCTAGACAAATATGTCGCGTTTAAGTTACCGTCACTGAGTGCTTAGTATATGCAATGTATAAAGCAGTCGTATTAGGTCAGTTATTATATAGCATAAGTTTATTTTTATTGCAGGTGAAAACACCAAGTGCCATTAATACATATCTGTCCTTCCATGTTCTTTGTGTAAAATTTAAATCCAGGCTACAGTGATTACTAAATAAACAACTTACTACAAATGAAGGTTTAGCTCTCCATAAAAGCACCTTGGAGATAGATATGCGAGTGATATGTCGTAAAAAGATAAACTCTCCAGCGATCAGATGTGGCGGCGGCGGCGGCGCGCGTTACGTAGGCACGTGAAAACTCAATAGACAGGTTATCAAATATAGCGTAACGTGTACTGTGCAACTTTGGCGCGGTCCCTCGGGAGCGGAAAAGGTTGAATCTTTCACCAGCCTATAGTTCCGCTCGCGTTGCTTCTACCACCTGGTTTGTGCTGGACAATTTCACTTTTTACAGCAATCCATTTCAGCCAAATTATGAGGCGAGTGACGGATGTTTTATATTCTTGAGGTATGTGTGGATTGAGATACTTGAGCTTTAGCTGCTCTCTGTCTACCGTGAAAACGACCTGGCATATTGATATAATAATAATAATAGTTTTAACGTGGTACAAGTAATTATCTGTTAATTATATTTTAATGATGCCTTTTCGTTTTCTTAAATAAATAGTTAAGGGGTTGACTATAAAGGACCCCAAACACCCCGACGATACACTTGCACCAATATTGATCTTGCTTTTGTATCGAACAATATCGAGAAGGAACTTTTTTCTGCCCCTCGATTCCCAGTGGAATGCGTAAAGATTGATAGCAAACGCTCAATAATACATAAGAACAATGTAATATGTGGATTGGACACTGTTATTTATTCTATTATCACTCTCTCGCGTCTCGGCACTGCTACCGTTTGCCTTATGATATTTTTCGCTTAATAATTTTATGTATACTTAAACAAGACAATTATGACTAGCGGGCATTTTACTAATATCTGGTCGTCCATAAGCCACGCGACAATTAACGTGCGAATGGAGGGAGAATCATCTTGAGGAATATGCCTACCCGCAAACGACCAGCATATTTGACTCGTAGGTAACAAAGCGAACATTAAGACTTCATGATGGCGACGATTGTATTCGATGCGTTTATTAGATACACAATGTTAATGATGGGCCTTTTGGTTTACTTTTCAGTAAGTCTGACTGCTGTTTTAGAAATTATGAGTTGGATGCCTGTCTACGTTAAATATTTGCGTAATGAACATGAGTATTTGTCTGGAGTCTGTGATCATGCCCTAGTATAGATTCTGCCTACTTTGGAACCAGATGACCGTACGTGAGTTCTCCTAGGTTATTGATCTTGTTAATGTGGGTAATAAATGTAATACAATTATGAAACGAGTTCAAAAGTTTAGTGTAATTCCTTTGTTATTATAAAAAATCTTCACCATTCAAAAGTTTAATTCTATTTTAGATAGGTTTTGCCCGAATAAGCCGCGGTTGTTAATACAATAAATTAATTTTCGCAACAGAACAATATGAAAGATTAACTTTTTCGTTGGCCGATTCCCCTAAGGGGCCGCGTAAAGTTTGATGGCAGATGCTCCACAATATTTGAGGACGGGACGCGTTTATTTAGTTTTCATTTTCCGCGTCGCGGCGCCAGTGCTGATAGTCGGGGAGGGTTTTACGACGAATAATATCTTTAAGGCAGTTTTATAGAGACTCGAGCTAAGGCAATGATACTCGTCTTTGGATTAGACTTTCTCAAAGAAGATTCTGCTGGAACTTTTCAGTTATCAGAAACCTAAGTATGCACGTACGTAGAGAATCTATTATTACTAATATTGTAAATGGTATTTAGTTATAAAAATTATTTTGTGAAGCTGTGTATTTTTTATTATCTTCTTCAGCTTATTGCTGTCCAGTGCTGGCCATAGGCCTTCCTAACGGATTTTGGCTCATAATCCCCACACTGGGCATGCTAGTTGAAATCGTAAGCACGACTTCTCGGCTCTGCGCCTACCTTAGTATTAACTAAGTTCAATTTCCGTCATGACCGCGCTGTAATAGGTGGGTTCTAAAGACAAACGACACTGTTAGATTCACGTAAATTGTTAGTTTTCTAAATATACGAGTTATCTTAGAAAAGTAACTAAATCGATATTACTTTATTTGGAATAGAAAAATCATATTTTAACATTATATGTAATGGCCTCACGTGTCATGTTGGTGACTGCCGATCGAGAGGTCCTGGGTTCATATACCGGGAGGGATTGGATTTTTCTAATTTAGATTTTCTAGTAGTGCCTAGGAGTGTGGATATGTATCGGGCGTATGAAAATAGGCTCATCGCCTATTCCATGGCGGGACGTAATCCTAACTGATAAAACGTGGAGTTGCACTATACTCCTCTGGCTATTTTTCCGGGAATTACAGGCGTGATGTTACGTAAAAATTACACTATGTGTAAAACAAAAATCCTAAATTGGAACATCGAGCATCTTTCAGCAGTTGTGACATATTCGTATCTGAAATGATAGTACGCTAGGGCATCGCAGATTTTATTCACTTTTCATTTTCCGAGCGGCGGCGGCGCGGCGTGATCGCTGATAGCGTGGATTTTCGGAAAGGCATAAAACCTTATGTTTACGGCGGGTATCGTGTTTTATTGAACGTTATCGCAACTTGTGCGGGGCCCGCTCGACGCGAAGTCATCAACTGCGCCGCCGAACTGGGGCATACATTTTTGATTTAAGTACGTTTGTTTTGATATATAGTTTTTTTTATATTCCTTTGTATTTTTATCTCGCCATACTTGTCGCCTTTAACTCTGTTATACGTAGGTACCCGTATGTCTCTCGTTTTGTGACTTTAGTTTAACAATCGATTTTAAATAATTCGACAAAGCCATGCGATGCAAATTTTGAAAATTTCAGATAGTAATAAAAAAGTTAATATAAATGGAATTTATGATATATTTGGAATGGTCTATAAATATAAGTAAAATGAAATTTAATAAATCTTAAAAAAATTGAACCATTCGGTAATACATACTCAGCATTATCAATTTATTACAACCTAATCTGATCAATATTTTGAAGAAATTCGCAGGAAAAATACTCGTGACGTATGCCCGATAATTTCACAAAACTTCACCATTGCCGCCAGTTTCCCAAATCTTCAATGTGCTTAGAGATGACCCACAACGAGTGTTGACCGACGTTGCGCAAATCTACATTTCGTTCCCGATGCACAACCAATTCTAAGCCACGGGCGCACCCTCCGCCCGTCCCTAACATGCGCATTATTGGTAATTATTCAAATGAATACCGCTCTGTACAGTCAAACGGGTAATCATTTCATATTAGTAATACAATATTGTAGGCCATTTTATTACATTTCTGCATTACACGTCTGTTAGGGTAGGCAGTATCGAGGGTAATGTACTCGTATTACTACTTACATTAACCGATAATAATAGTATTTTTATTTTATTAGCATGCCCCGAAAGGGTGCTTGTTAAGTTAATGCAAAGGTGCTGTTATGACTAAATCATAACATAACATCGTGCCTGTAATTCTCGAAGAGGTAGGCGGAGAAGTGTATTACACTTTCACGTTTCACAAGTTACTTTTATCTCCCACTATGGAGTAGATAGTGAACCTATTGCCATGCACCAGGCATAAACTCAGACTCCGAGTTACTACTAGAATTTTCTGCTTGAACATCAAGTTCGAAAATTCCAAATAGTACCCGACCCGGGATTTGACTTCAGGACTTCTCGATTGGTAGATGCGCTAGGAACTACTCGACCAAAGAGGCACTCAAGGCAGCAGTCTACCTTAATAAAAATGTCTGCTTATCTTTTCTACTTTCCAAAAATCGTCTTTAACAATGCAACCCCGACATTAATACATTAGATGCAGTAATACCCCACGGCAGCAGGTCAACAAAGGCACCCTTAACGTCGCCTTAATCTGAGGGTTGCAGCTACGGGTATTGTTTGATAAGGGCGCATACACACTTGCGAATTTTAAACTTTCTTTGTAATAAAAGGAATGGCAAACAGACAGACAGCCCATATTTAGTCGTCATTATAGCCGCTTATAGATAGATATTTACAGCATCAGAGGGGTTACTATAATGTAGCCTGTCTGGCTTAAAGGCACTTTTTAAAGCTATGTTTGAAGAACCCAGTCACATTGTAGTTTGCAGGTGCGCGGTAGGTAATTGTGTATGAAACGCACCGTTGAGGACTGCTGGGAGTCCAGTTGATGTGGGTGAAAACTAGTCTTAGAGAGAGTAGTGCGTTGCAGAAGAAGTGGTAGTGGCATCATCTGAAAGATATAATCTTAATTTAAATTTAATTTAAAAATTGTTTCTCAGGTGTATAATTGTCATTATATTATCCTTATTTTATTGCGATGGAATAGCAAAGGTTTAAGGATCTATCTATCCCCAGTGTTCTCTCCGCGTTCAATACTCTACTGAGAGCTAAGCCTGAGTGCGACTTGTGTGCGGACGTATAGCAGGTGATATTGTTAGAATGTTTTGAAGTTCTGTGAGAGAGAAGTATGATTGTTTTTTTCTTTACCGTGACTTTAAACGGAGTTAATAAAAAAAAGAAAATTCACAACAGATGACGCAATTGAAGTGATCCGTGGAAGCAATATGGGTTGTGATTGATGAAATTTATTGCAATCATTGATAATAAATAAATTGTTATTCTATCCACCTACCGATTCGACGATGTTATTATTCAAAAGCAATTCAGTATAACATGTGTCGTCCCCCTAACATTGGGCCGCAACTATAATACGAGTTTGTTTTGAACCTAAATCAACCGAGTTTCATTGTACTCATGTTTATTTTTCATTACGACATGTGCGTCTTGCGGAGGTGGAGTGAAATTTGTATTGTTTGAAATATAATTTTTTGCATAGAACAGATGCGACTAGTTTTCGAGTGATTGGATTATCAGATAGCATGCCAATTCCAATGAAAATTTAATGAGGGTAGTTTGAAATGTTTTATATTTTAGCAACAGAAATTGAAGGTTACGATGGATATATAAATGATGAACGAGATCTTCATTCGTAATTTTGAAGTCAGTCAATACTGTTACTTCATTTAAGCGGTCTGAACTATGTTGTGCCATTAATGTGAAATATTTAAGTTTATATAATATACAATAACGAGTGTTTTGTAAGCAGATTACATTCAACTCTTCCTGAGCATAAATTTTAACTCTCACAAAATTACCCAACATTAAACTGGAACTGTAAAAATAATATTCCAGAACAAACTGTATTCGTGTGTACTTAGAGAAGCGTCCCTCACAGCTTCAAAGCTGCAAACTGCATTATTTGCGACGGAATCTTTTTGTGCACATTTTATTAAACAAATAAGTCACGTATATGCAACAGCCGAGCGGAAAAATAAACGACGGACGTGTGGTTTGTGAAGTAGCTTTACAGCTGGAAATGCACTGGGAAATACAGTTTACCGGATAGTGCATAAAATATAAAGAGGACTGTCTCTACGTTTGGTTTAGATATGGAAGTTAATGCATGCTGAACGTTCGGACTGGCGGGCGTACGTGTTAATGGCTGATCGAGCTGCTGGATAGCTTTTTTTCCACTGAGAACGTGTGAATGAGAGTGAAGTTTTTTATTATTCAGATTGCATTGGACTTGTGGCATTATAAGAAAGGGATATCTATATATGTATATATATATAAGACGATATTTTAATATTACAAGGAATTGCAAAATTAATAGGTAATTGTGTTGCTCTGAAATACAAA
>DWDU01005162.1:0-10199 GCA_018245575.1 Jemadia suekentonmiller
GTGAAACGTGGGAGTGTTCTACACTCCTCTGCCTACCTCTTCGGGGATAAGAGGCGTGATGTTACGTTTTTTTTTTTGCAATAATCAATGGACCACTGAAATCACTGAAATAATCAATGAGCTTGTCCCAATATAATTCGCCTAGTATACATATGAAAAACGGTTACGTAACAATTAGAATGAAAGCCAACTTAAAATAGACCATCTATATTATTTTTTTACTCCTTAAAAGTTATAACTTCTATTGTACGTTATAAAATAGCCTTATATAACATTACTATTGATTTACTTTGAAATTTCATTATATTTTCGATTTATTCCCTCTATATGTCGAACGAAAGAATGTGTTGGCGAGGGCCCGTGTCAAAGGTTTACGAGTTGAGATCCTCTAAACTAAATTGAATTCGACTCGGATGGCATCATAAAACAACCCATCAAGGGACTTTACAGTGGATCAATTCAAGTGGTTGTGGCAGACGTTTGACAGAGAAGCTTAAGTACTGCTGGCTCGTAATAGCAGTAGGCATAGATATACAGATATCAATATAGAGATCCGTCACAAAGACAGGCTATGAGTTGCGCGTGCGCATAAAACGTTCTTAATAGCGGTTGTCGTCCGCTTACGAGGATACATTTTATTATTATTCGGGCAGATCATTTCATGTGATACTTCTTTCTCGAATGTAGGGGTATATTACAGTACACACTCTAAAGTAAATATTTTCATAGTGATTCATTGAAAGACAAGAGAACGTAATAACATTCCTGTAATTGTTGAGTCGTAGGCGGAAGAGTGTAGAATTGAATGTATTTCAATATGGAAAAGTAGGTGAGCCTATTGATATAAACCCGGTACAGATCCTGACTCCGAATTACTACAAGAAATTTCAATTAAGAATTCTAAGTTAGATAAAATATTAATATCTTACAGTTGAGAAATATTTAGTTTAAATAATCAATATTGAACGAATAGTTTTCAATAATAAAAGATTCGAATTACAATTTAAATTAAAACTCAATTGAATACCTACTCATAAAGTCATTGAAAAAAATAGATGATTTAATTACAGTATGTACCTATGCATAATACCTGACAATACCTACTTAGTAAAAATTTCTTTTTCACTATGGTACGCTAAACAAAATATTTTTAATCAACATACATATATTATGAACATTGTTCAGGTCATATTTCATCATGGGTCAATTTAATTTTAAATCGTCGATAATTCGTAGTCACGGCTTGGTCGATTCTGAAATCAAAATCCTTTACATTTGTTGTGTGCTTATCTACCAAAAGTAACATAGGTACACATTAATAAATTTTGTAATTAATGAAGAATTATTTCATCAAACTTAATGAGTATACCTACCTATTAAGGATGATGTTAATTAATCGAATGCTATTTTGACTCATGTTTAATGATCATTCCATACGTAACATCACGCCAGTAATTCCCGAAGAGATAGATAAAGGAGTGTAGTGTACGATCATTCTGAGAATGAGTTATTTTTATTTATGTCATAGAATTAAAAGACGAATGATAGCTAATCAAATTATTGCCAATCAAATTATTGCCAGTTAATTTATAATTATTTCAAGGTCAGCTGTGAATATCCGGTCAGAATACTGAATACTTATATCAATTTTGGAATGAAGAATAAATTATAGACTGGATTATCTAAGCAGTTTGACTTTCGCCCACTGCGACTTGAATCTAATTTAAATCATAGATAACCGACGTCCCTATTCAATCTCAATGTAACCGGCTCCTTTGATAGTCCTTTATTGCCAATAAAACTTAGTTCTATCTTGTTAATGTTATTCGCCATTTAGCTGCCCTTTGCAAATTAAGCGACATTACCTCAGTCTACACGACCACGACAACTTTTCTAGTCTGCACATTCTCTAATTAACTTTAAATGTATGTAATTGCTTAGAGTAACTGTCACTTACTATTTGCTTAGTAACATACATTTCATATGTAATTCCACATGAATAGTTTTTATTTAAATATTTAAGACTAAAAGCATTGCATTTCCACGTGCTCAGTTATATAATGAAAGATTGCTTATATAAATGACTGTAACTGCAAGCAGAACGAAAATGACATTCAAGTCACAAACCTCACTTGAACATTTTTCCAATTCAATGATTCCATTTCGTCATAAATATCAAAAGCAGATCTTATCGTGAGTAATGAGTATGGACAATTGTGACTTAGTTTAGTACTTCTTGTGCAAAAAGAGAACGAAATACAAGTTACAAAGGCAAGTGGGTGTGTAAATAAAGGTCAATACAGGTACAATAAAGGTCCGCGGAGGCGATAGAGGAATTATGATTGCCTCGGGACAGCCGTAAACTACGTACCGCGCGCCTGAGCCTCGTATCACTCGTTGCAGTCAATAAAGAATGCTTTATAATACTGCAGTAACTACGAGTACTACGATATCGTATTCATACACTTTTTGGATTTCATTTTAAATAAACACAGGTACCGAGCTGTATAAAATGTGACGCGCAAGTCACATATTGCGTTCATACAATGCGATTCACAGTTTGGATGGCGAATAATCTCTCTTTGCAGATGTTAGTTTTAAATCGTGTTACCCGCTTATGAGTAGTCATGCGAGTGCAAAAGGAACATGCAAGTTGCACGGAGGCGTGCGTAAATCACAATAACAGTCCACGGAGGCGCCTGAGAGCCGGCGGAAGGCGAGTTATGATCGCTTCGGGGTACTTGTAAACTTCGAACCACACGTACAGTTCCATATCAATTCTAATATTATTTACTTATTTCAATATTGTTTATATACTAATTATAATCTTTTACTTGTCATCCTTATAGTATTGATAGAACGGGTCTGATTATTCTTATATTTATCACAATTTTTTTACTGAATATCTATACCTACTCGGTATAGTTATTGCTGATTATTTTGCCTTGGTCTTTCAGTTTGCATTACTTATTTGGAACTCACTTATATGATTTCTTATATTGCTCATGCACATAGGTACACATAGGTAGTACCTATGTAAGTGAATCCCAAAAACAGTTTGCCGCCCGCGCGGATGTGGTATGATTAATATCCTCTTGAGAACAATATTTACGGCCAGCATAATCATTACGTAATTTTTGTCAATCAATTCAACTGCCAATAAAAAAACAATAGGTAACTGAACAAACAACAGAAAACAACGGACCAATAATGATTTAAAACATTTACCAATAAATATTTTTTAAATTATGTTGGATTTTACCTGTTTGTATAGTTATAAAAATGTTTTAAATATTATATTATTGTACATTTTATAATTACATATGTCACAGTAATTTCGCGCCGCGTTACTTGCGCGTTTAACCATAGCGAATAAGGCCCCTGATGAAAAGTTTACTTGTAGACGATTAGGTAACTACATATGTCGGCTTTTATAAAATTGAAAACGCCTGAGAAATTGTTATAGTCTTTTTAATTATTAAGATATTGATAGGTATTTGCACTCCGTTCTGAACGTATTAAAACCTGTATTGCATTCGATATAGGTACCTACTTAAATTATATTACTGTCTGTAGCCAAAATTTATAACTCTTATGGGACAGTGACACGATTTGGCTGCAGTTTTGAGGTCAAGAATCGAAATTATCCGTTCCCAATCTCGAATCTAGATGTAATTTAGCTGGCCATTGTCGCTACATAAACTGAAACATTTGCGAAAAAAGCTATGAAACACTGCTATTGGAAACTCTACTCACTACAATTCACTCACTACTTACTAAAGATCCATTGTGATCTTTTGAACCATTAACCATTACATGATAGGCAGAGAGAGTCGAAAGTCCGATGTTTCTATTCCTATTGAACTGACGTGCTTCGTGATATTTCATGTAAAATATGAAATAAATTTACTAATGAATTCGTAATATCGTAACAGAGTTTTATTATATTTTAATGAGCGTGTATGGTAGATGTTCTTCACATACTGTCGGTGAATGAGCTCGGCGCGGCGGCCGTCCGCCGGGCGAGGTGTCGCGCAGCGTGCGATAAAGCAGCGCCGCGGGGCCCCGGACCTCCAGCGAGGCCTGCTCGCTAGACATCATAGTATGGCTGTGACCACGGAACACATTATTATACCACGCCAAGTTTTTTACCGGATAGGCAGATAGTACCGAGTGCGATATATCTGTACACTTACAGACCTGATGTGCTTCTAGATTAATCACTTCTTTCCGTGTACCGGTTTTGGAGACTTCTAACTGTTCCCTCGGTCAAGATAGTTGGGTCGTGGTCTCATTCGGCACCTGCAGCCATCAACATTCGAGTTGAATATCTGTTTTATTATTCTCTCATCAAGGATTCATTTTCTCGTTTTAACACAGACACTCTTTTTTATTTCCAGCAAAGACATGAAGTTAAAATTAAAAGAAAACACTCGACCGCGTTCGTTACGCTGTCGTTGTAGTAAATTTTCATAATTTTCAAATCTCATGGGACAGTATAATTATAAATATTTTTACTTTCAGTCGTAAATAGCAATCAATTTAATGTGAAGATAATAATCATCTTTTTATTGTTAAACAAATATGTAGATCTAAATATTACATAACACGTACATTGCTTTTAAATTCCATAATGTAGCGGTAATAAGCAAAATTACAATAACTATCGGGAATTTTTACAATTATAAAACATTCATAAGGTTTTTACAACCTAAACATTGCACAATTATGAAGTCAACGCCATACGATTTCTTCATATAGCAGTAAAATATTAAACTGAATTATATAGTTTTAATATGAGCCTTGTCCATATTTACATAACGATATATCTGGCGTCCGCCGCGCCGTGTAAATAATAATTAATTTTATTGTAAATGCTTATATTTTATTGCGGGATTTGTCAACAGAGTGTGCGATGTATTTTGTAGTCTGAGATATTTATTGTTAGTTTCTTAATGTAATGCCTAAGTGGGCATACGGGCGCCCTATTGTACCTAGTAGGTACTTACTAGTTGAATCGCTGTTTGTAAGTACGTTTGTCTCTTTATTCATTTTAATAAATAATGTGTATGTAAAAGTAAAGGACTAAATCTTAAAGCACTAAAATGTAATGTAATCTGTGTTCTCTGCCTACACTACAAGAGATCTGACGTGTCAATAAAATAATTATAATACATAATATTAAGAGATTTACTTTTTCATTTCGAAGGCCGGTCACACAACAGTTATTATATAATCAATTTTAATAAAAGTTTTCAATGTACTATCAAATGCACGAATTTATGAAAAATGAAATCTCTTTACGATATAATTTATGATACAAATATAGTTCTAACTGAGTTGTGAACAAACCTGTAAAATCGTATGCAGTCGATGGCCAGTCAGTGTCCCGTAAGTGGCGTCTTGAGCGGTCATTTGTTACGGCTATGTTTATAGCCGTTTAGGCGCTAAGATATGACCCGGGCGCGGAATCAATCACACTATTCATTTTCGTGCGACTTGGTTTCGATTTAATGTTTATTCATTCGTGCAGTTTATTCGAGGTGTTGGAGTTGTAAGTAAACGTAAACAGTGTCAATATTTATGTCTTGTGTAATGGTAATGTAACATGTACATGAGTGTGATGGCGAAATGTAATTGATGTAAAATGGTTGCTGTGCCTTACATCTATTTTTGAGTAAGTAGACATAAGAAGTTCATCATCATCAAAAGTTCTAACTTTTTTTATTGAATACATAATAGGTACGTTCTTACGTATTATTTAATTAAAAGATTCTTTTTGTACAGTATATAAGATTGGCTGTAGTTGATTAAAATAATTTGGATACTAATTCTTTCAATATCAACTTGTTATGCTGTAAGCATTTTGTCTTGACTATCGGTAGTCGACCTTTCTGTCGTTAATCGGCGAAGTTTTAAGTGTAAATTATAATTATTTTGAATGCCAACTTCCAAGTTTATATTGAACGTGTCTTCCGAGCCACAGAAGCACTCAAGAGGAAATTTGCTTGTGGTCATAATTGAACTAACTGTGTGTCTTAAGTGCTGTGTTATGTTTTGTGTGTGTGTGTGTGTTTAAGTAACACTGTGATGTGTTTAACTAACGCGCAGCGCAAATATGGTGTTTTGTTAATGTTATGGCAGCGTCGTCTCTTTCACGTTCACAGCAAAAGAGATGCCGCTTTTCAAAATTGAGATAACGTTCAAAAATTAAAATCCCTAAAATTACCTTCTAAGCTATTAAGAATTACTAGAATTATAAATATAGTTACCAACTGAATCGTGGGAAGAGATGGCTTGATACGAATGCTTTTTAAATAACCCGAGAATCTGTCAGCATAAAAATCTCATTTAAAAATCTCTTTTACGGGAACATTAAGGAAGCTAATGAACATAAATCATATATTTATTGAAAGAAATTAATGCCATATTTTGTGCATTCGGTATTCCTATAAAAACGTTAAGTATGTTTATATCGAGCTAATTCACGTTATTAATAGACGATTAATATTGTATTTCATATATCGAAACGCTATAGAATACGATTATGCAAATATTATTAGTTCCTAATAAACAGTTTAAGCATTTGATGGTCGCGCCACACGAGAGCGCGCGCCGGGCCGCAGCTAATTACAATAAATATGAAACAACATATTAGAATCAATCACATCGCACGGCCATTCTTGTTATTTATCCGAACTAATAAACGTGACGTACGGTTATCGGGAAGTATTCATATACATATTTTTTATTGTCTGAAACGGATAATATTAGTTGTTATAGTATCCGTGGCGAGTCTCACACGAAGCGGTATTATTTATGACGTTTATTGGGCTCGAGATTTTCCCGAGGCGACACACTCGTGCGCAGGATTCGATTCGGTGTCCTATTCTTTAATCGTACGCTTTATTTTAAAACATTACAAGGTTTTTTTATAGAAAGAATACGATGTTCCACAATTTACACTAGAGTTATGATCACATTGGCATCTGTCGTAGTGTTGGTTAAGGATGTAGCTACAAATCATATACTTAACATAATGTTAATTTAAAATTAACTATAATCTTTAAATAATTTGCGGCTTTAAATTTATTAATATGTTTGTCATTTTGCATTATAAATTTACTTTTCATCAAATTAAGTAAATGCATCTAGGTACTTGGTAGTTACACAACTCGCTTTGATTAAATCAGCAATTCTAAATCTATCAATTGAAGTAGTAGAAAGTTAATTTATGTAAAGTAATCGTGCGATTTATTGTGCTATGATAATTATATGTATTTTTGGAATACGCCGTTAGCAGATTTATTGGGTAGGTACATTGGTATCGTTTGGATCTTTGTTGGAGAATAGCGGCCCGGGCACGCCGGAGCTGGGCCGGCTCGTTCGGCAGACTTATGAGGATAATTCACGTCAACAATACACTTTATTAACAGTTAGTTATGCGAGTGTTGATGATATCGCGGCTACAATTAAATATTAATATGTGTTTGAGGTCGTAGGCGTCCCGTTGACGATTTATCGAGCTGTTTAACGGGGCCTTTAGACCCTGTTTAGTTATTATGTGTAAGGTAAAGGTGAGATATGTTATTAATGCCAGTTACGATCGCGTTCCGCTGCCTCGAACAACATTGGTATACTGCAACTCTATGACTCTCTCTGACCGTATTGTATGTATGGAGTCCACGTACCCGCACAGAATAAATAAATAAATAAATATCTTGCGACATCTCTACACACGGCCATCTAATCTCAAACTAAGCGTCAAGAAAGATTGTGTTATGGTAACCAGACAGCTGATAAACTACATATATACATATAAATATATACTTAAATAGGTATTTTTATTACACCCAGATACAGAACAAATACTTGCGCTCATCACACAAATATTTATTCTGAGTGGGAATCAAACCCACGACCCCCGGCGCAACAGTCAGGTTCACTAACCATTGCACCAACGGGCCAGTCATCACTTTGAAATACCTCATTATATAAACAGACCGTACTTGGGCGAGCGATTCACGCCGTAATTTACCTATATTGTTTATGCTATTAGGTACATCAAATTGAGAAGAA
This sequence comes from Jemadia suekentonmiller, assembly GCA_018245575.1. Classification (NCBI taxonomy): domain Eukaryota; kingdom Metazoa; phylum Arthropoda; class Insecta; order Lepidoptera; family Hesperiidae; genus Jemadia; species Jemadia suekentonmiller. The sequence continues at coordinate 8,080 of DWDU01005162.1, forward strand.
TGGACAATTGCAAGAATAGACATATTTGACGCTTGATACTCTCTACCCACTACGTAAGGGATCCGGCGTGGTGAGACAGAAAGTAAATGACTATAAACATATTTCATAGAAAGGCGAAAGATTAGTCGTAACGCTTCTCGGATGTTGTCAATCAACACTAGACTGAGACATACGGATACACGGCACGTAATATGTCACTGCAGCTAGCGCTAATGAAACTTAATCCCACCAAAAATGGTGCGCATGTCACTAATACGCGATTTATTCGTAAAGACAATGTGCCAATTACATAACTGGACGGTGACAGATCGTAAACGTAACTTCACGCCTGTAAGTGTAGTACACTCCCACGTTTCACCAGTTACGTTTGCGTCCCACAATGGAAGAAGCGGTGAGTGGTGAGCCAATTTTAAAGTGCACCGGGCATAAATCCACAATCCGAGCCACTACAGGAAATTTCAAACAGAAAAGTTAATTTAAAAATGTCCTATAGTACCTGACCGATGTCGCCGATCAACAGCTATGACCACTCGACAAACGAGGCAGGAAACCTGCCAACTAAGTCTAATCAAATGTAAGTATAATACAATTACATTAAAGAACTCACTCACCTCCTATTCCGGAAGTACTTGAAGGTAACTGGTGAAACGTGGGAGTGTACTACACGCCCTGCCTACTTGTTCGTATATCACAGGCGTTATGTTACGTTTTCCATTAAAGAAACACAGACAGATCTTACGAATAGCAATCTGTGAGGTTCAACTCTAAAAACTCAGCTACATATGCATAACTTATTTGCACTAGATTTTTCATATTAGATTTTGTAACGTGCCTCAAATTGACGAAACAACACGTATCTTGTTACTACTGGATAGTTCTAGAAGGTTTATAAATTGACATCATCTTTCTTATGCTTACCACATATTCTCACCATGGCCCTGAGTGTCCATCGCCTTGCAATAGAATACCATTAGGCATTAAATCAGCCCTTTTGTAACTCAACTTTAGTTAATAAATAAAAGTTTTTATAACTCAACTTTAGTTAATAAATAAAAGTTTTTGTAACTCAACTTTAGTAAAAAAATGTAGGTATTTTGGCATTTGCCCACTTCTATTATCTTTATTTTCGTGAATCATCACGTCTTGTACAACGTAATTTGGCCACATATTTTCATTATTTACACAAAAACATAGCTACGCTTCGTTTGATACACGTAAACAGAATTAAATACGTCACTCTGCGAAACAACACCCTTAATTACCTTTTGCATAAATAGATGAAAAGCCAAACGAACCCAAAATCCATAACAGCTATTGTAATCATTAGGCTCTATGATTAAATAGCGACCAAGTTTCAATCGTTCTAGCTGCCATCGACGGAAGCTGAAGAATGAGTTCGGATAGGTCCGGAACTAGTGGAGGGTGAGCCATCTCGAAAAAACATGCTCGAATTAAGCCGTTACCTAACTCTTTTATCGTTCCACTGTTGGTACAAGTACTATAGAAACATAAGTATGAATCCAACATACTCTAACGGTGTAGGCAGTGAGTAGTGATTGCCAAGTACCTTTGTCCTTTAAATTTTCTCTATTCGGCTCATATAATTCATGCAGACACGCCGCAGACGACTTCTGACGCCCCCATCAACCTATATTCAATCATTTGATCATACAATATTATACTCAACTTATTATTAATCGACAACTGTGACGATTTCGTAAGACCGTAACTCTAGTAGTTACATAATATTGTCCGATAAAAAGGTGTCAGATTATTCAAATAGCTGCTGATATAAGATCATTTACGGCAATAATCGTAATTATTTTGACAAGTGTGAATGTTGCCTTATAAGCGACGCATTTTTTATCTACACCGCTCTATCGTTATCTCCTTAGATTGAGAGGTTTAAAGCAAAACACTTCATTTATTGACTATTTCTCGTTTCAATAATTTATTTGTACAATAATTTGCCTTTTTACGATACCAACACCAATAATCTAAAGTTTATATAGTATAAAAATTTATTAATTATAAAAGAACAGTCATGTTGACTGCCTCGTTGGTCGTGTTGGTTGCAAGTGCGACTGCCGATCGGGAGGTCCTGGGTTCGATTCCCGGGT
>DWDU01005163.1:0-10198 GCA_018245575.1 Jemadia suekentonmiller
TTATCACATTGTAGGGTTTTAAGATGTTCATGAATTCATATGCTTTAAAAGATATGATACCTAAGAATAATAAAAAATTAAATATAGAATTGATCGAACTGGTACTTATATTATTTTCTCAATCACTTTTAACATTTTTTCTTTCTTAATTCAAATATAACAATTAAATAAATCTTAACGATTATTTTCTTTATTTTAAAACGTCATTACAAATTAGGCAACATCTCCAACAATTTGTGTTATAAACAATTTCTACATTAACTCTATCATAAGATTCAAGCCAATGTTTTTTGTATTACTAATCGATACACTAAAAAAAAATTCGCTTACCTTTGTCACTATTTATATTCGATGCAAGATATCGAATGCAAGCTGCAACTTGACTAATCTCCTGTTTTACATATTGGACCCTTGCATTCTAACCGTTTGTTGCACAAAACCATTGCACAATGCCGGAAGTATTACCCCACGGAAATGGAAAAAATTAACAGTACGTAATGAGATTTTGTATATGGGAGTCAATAATAGATGTAAAATTACATTTGGTTGTAATATATTATTATTATTATAATATCACGCCTGGTTCCTTAGAGGTGCACATTCTGACGGGAAAAACACGTTCAATACTGAAATGATAAATGGGTTGTTGAAAAATATGACGATTACTTAAGTAGGTATAATAGAAACGTCAACGTGAATTTTAACTTACCACCAACCAATACCACATAATGTATTTATGTCACTTGCCATTTGAAAATAAATACTTTTTTAATGAGTAATTCTTGGAGAGCGCATGGCAGTAACAGCTGCTATTGGCAAACGATTACGAAAGGCACTGAAGAAGGATCAACAGGCCTGAAAGTGTTTATATGAGTACATGTTATTCTACTTTCGTTAATATTAACAGCGAAAATGGCTAGAGTTCCCACTAATGAGTGACTTCCAGTTTTCTTTCATTTCAGATACTTGAAGCCAGCAGCACAAGCAGTAGGTCTTCACTAAGTTGATGACGTAAAGATGGAAAACATAATTAATATACATAAGACACTTACATGTAAATAAAATATTATTAAACATAAAGTAGGCCAGTAAATACATATATGTTAAATGTTAGTAAAATCGTAGGTACTTAAAAACCATATTGATTTATTACAAGTATTAAATTTTAATATTCGAATCTCTAAACCGGATTTTTTTTATATAATTTAATTGTTAAACGCGCAATGTATATACCACATTATATTAGAGAAACTGTACATATTTTTGAAACTTAAAATGTGAATTGTTTGTAATATATTATTTATCAATCTTGCTCCATGCCAGTACTAAGAAATATCAAAGCAATTAATAGACAGCACATATTTTCCAAAAGGATAACGGAGGAAGCAATTTAGATAAAATACTTAAAAAGAAATAGCCCAAAGTGTAGCAAAAAATGAATGTATATATACTGTATTATGTAACCAAACGAAAGTACATAACGCCTTCTTATCCACGATTTAAATTTCATTCAACCTAAACCCTGTCAGTCAAACTGCCATAGAAAGGATCAACAGGAAAGGTGCGCGATGCTTATGCAAATTTCTCATTTCTTACTTCGCCAATTTTACCCTTACGCGCTGGACACAAAGAACATTTTCCAACAAAAACGTGTCTAATAATAATAATATTTGCATTGAATAAAACCTCAAACAAATTCGAGCATTTAAGCAATACACATAGCGATGAAATTTGTGAATTTTTATTTGGATCCTTTACGCCCTTCTAACGCACACGCCTTTCTAATTTGCATGGCGCATTGTCAAGGGAAGTTTCACTTTTTTAAATGGCCACAAAAGATTTTTTTAATAACAACATTGCGAATGCACGCGACGTTAAAATAGAACATCTGCCGTCTCGGCCCCCGATGTAAAATGCCAAAATTTGAATATAACATCGATTATATTGTTGCGACTTATCAATACTTAATCGTTAATGAATAATAATTCCATACTAATAATACTGATGCAACATATCTTGTTACACTTCCCGTTATATGTATATTCTTGTACATACACTTAGCGATTCTATGGAAATTTGCTATGGTGACTGCCTGACAGCTGGAATCCTGGAAAATAACATGATCTACCACATGATCGTTTCTTAAAAGTGTAAAGCCGTTCACGGACTATTGCGTAAAAGCTATGTACGTCTCTATGCAAACGAATTTGACGGTAATATCTATAAATAATAAATTCCCTGACAGAAAATGTTATAAAATATGTTTACTTTTCATTATATTTTAATTATCTGTAGGTACCTACTTTATCAAACGATAATTTAACAAAGACTTAGATCAAAATTGTAGTAATAATAAAAATCTAAATCTGGTTACATTCTTATACAGGTCAGTACTTACACATATACATACTGTAAAGCCTATTGCCTATAGTGTTAAGCAGAGACTAACAATCTCCACCGTCTACAGCTTTGACAAAAGTTTTTCGAGTTTGGTACTCAAAATTGACTTACGTTCTTTTCTCCTAAAGGTATTAATTATTATATAAATATAACTATTTCAATACATACTAAATGCCAGAGTGTTATTATGTAGCGTCCATTTACGAAATAACTAACTTAATGATGTTTTTGAATAGAATAAGTAATTACATGCTAAATAAGTACTTATTACGAAATCTCTACATTTGATGACATTAGACAAGCTCTACATTTATCTTATACCACAATCTTCTACATTCTGACTTTCTATTAAATATCTATTTACCACAGGGGACAAATAAAAAGTCAATAGGTGATTCTTTTATCTATTGATATTATATATATCTTATTAATAATAAAATTGTAACCAACGTGTGCAAACTCTACATATTAGATAACAAAACATACTTAAACACGCGATGAGCCACCACCTGCCAGTTTCGATCGCGAATATATTTATAAATTACAATCAAAAACCCGTGAACTGGCTAAAACTGGATCAAACAATGGCGAGGAACAAACTCTTTTGTGTTTTGGCAAATCCGTGCAAAATAAAAGCACGCTTCGTAAAACCAGTATTTCTAGTCCATTGGCCAAACTGGTCTGACCACGCGCCTCCTTTAAATTTGCAATTTTTTCATTGTATGATTTAAAAAGGGTAAAATTGTCTGTAGGCTGGCAACACCGGTATGTTTTGTAAAGGGCTACATTGTCCGGAATGACCTGCACTGTTAACGAATTATTGAATTAGTTAATAATTACCGGGTTTGTCGTAAATTATCGAAATTGTACGAAACGGTCGTTATTTATAGTTTGTAATAAATGTTCGCGGTATGTTTATTTATGATCTATTGCACTGACATATATTGTTGAGGCATCGAATATTTCTTCGTCCTTGTGTTATTGGTATTTTTAAACGGTCATTTTTTTAAATACAAACCTAAGTCTATTTTAATTGTGATTTTGTTTCCCTACCTATTTTGTATCCACCCAATTGAATCATAGGCCTTGTGTAAGTAGGTAAATACACTGAAATGCTACCTAACTTAACAGTTACGATTTCCTGGTTTCACCTTTCTTGGTTTGTACTTGCGGCTCGCGATATAACCAATCTAAGTTATACATAATACAAAATCATTCAGGATAAATCGTCAGAGGACAGTTATGAAAATTTGAAACAACGTAAAATTCTCATGAAAATTTGAATTATTAAAAAAAATCACGCTGATATCTGTTTACAAGTTTACCCAATGCCAACACTTTGTTATATCATTATCAGGTGCATGTAGGTGCTTTTTTATTTTCTAATAACATTTTCGTCTGAGGGCAACGGTTTCGGGACTCTCGGGATGGGGAAGGATCCAGATTAACACTCCTATATCTCGGACCTCTTCCTTCAATGATTATGAGATCAGTTCATTTCTTTAAAATACGTAACTCAAAATACTAATACATAAAAAATTAACTTAAAACATCGTTAACAAGACGATCCTTTAACATTTCGGTACAATATATTAACTATTAAGGTACATTAACTAGGCTTAGAAGTCAGCTTCACTAAACAGTGAACCAAATCGCCAGTGAAAAGACTCGTAGGTAAAGACTACAAAACATAGAATCACCTCCATAATGGTGTAATACCTACATATATATCTAAGTCTATAAGTAGGTACCTACACTTATCAAAAGAAACTTTTTGAAATGAAGTGCTAAGTAACAGATTAAGTTGAATACCTAGTACCCATTAGTTACTACAATAGGTAGGTACCTACTTAGTTAACTGCTAGAGGGATACTTGAACACTACAGTGGTACTTGAAGTTTTATTCGTCCTTGAAATAGAGAAACTGTCTTTAAATCTAGATTTACTTTTAAAACTAATTTACTAGAGTAGGTACTATTTAATAATTAGGTGACTGCCTCGTTGGTCGTGTTGGTTGCAAATGCGACTGCCGATCGGGAAGTCCTGGGTTCGATTCCCGGGTCGGGCACTATATAATTTTTCTAATTTAGATTTTCTAGTAGTGGCTCGGAGTCTGGATTTGTGCTCGGTGCATGGCAATAGGCTCAGCACCTATTCCATAGTGGGACGTAAACGTAACTAGTGATACGAGGGTGTGTAGGTACTACACTCCTCTGCCTACCTCTTCGGGGATAACAGGCGTGATGTTACGTTTATAAATTAGGTAGGTACAGCCACTAAGTAGGTAGTAGGTAAAAGAGGAATAAAATGACCCATAAATATAACTTTATAGTCCTTATGAAAGAATCCTGTGTTTTATCTATGGGCATTTGTATGAATGATACGAAGGAAGTTTCTGGAAATTGGGCTTTTTTGATATTCAGCCAACAGCATAGTGTTGACGCTGTTAGGAGCGTGGTACAACCAAACCATAGAAGAATGTTAGCCTCTGATCTATGATTGTCCCTGAATTGGGCACAAGTATTTTCTTTTGCCTGAATAAGAAGTAAGATACATCAACACGATACACACAGAGCCTAAAGCGAGGAACCATACCAACTCGCATCGTCCGCCCGTGCCCTTTGGCGCCAAAACCGCAGTCCGTACCGACCGCCTCACACACTCGCCGCGCTGCCACGCCCCACACACGCTGGCCAATCGCGCGACTCTAAACACCCTCGCGCAACGCATATCGATCTGACCGCTCAAACCGTTTACATTTCGACATATCACGCGCGAAACACTGACAAACAATAACATGTGTGTGACTCACAAAGTAATAACAACCATAACGTCTTAGACATAATGTTCAGTTTGTGTTGTGTGTATCTACGCCGCTTACGACGTACTTAACACTGATCGTATTGTAATTTATGAGTATGGATACAAATTTTTCGTCCACGTTGATCTGTTCGTTACCTTGAAAATGGAATCGTTAACTGTTGTTTTAAAATTCGTGAGGAAACAAATATGTGAAACAAGGACATTGCTGATTATAGTTTAGTATTGCGGATGGCGTCGGTTGGCGATAACATAGGTAGGGCTCGCAAGAACCTATTTGGCGTATTTAATTCATGTATACATACTAGTACCTATAACTAAATCAAAAATTATTCTATGCCACGAGACTTGGTTTAACAATACTTTTAGGTAGATACTTGACTTTTATAATTAAACTCAAATGTGTATCTTCCGATAAGAACATAAAGTCATTTGCCCTGTAAGAATAGAACAAATCTGTTAGTCATTATAACAGTTTAAAATAAGGCGGGAATGAAAACGCCCTGAATGATGATTATAGAATCGTTACTGAAAATTATGAAATTATTGAAAACAAAAAGATAGCCTAGGTACGATAAGATCATACCGACAAATTGTTCCAGCTCATGTCTATCATTTCAAGTACGTATAGGTACTATATTTGATTGCATTCGGGTTGTTACTTGTTGTTACTTTGACTACATACCTACACTTTAAAAATCTAATTAAATTACAATAGGACTTTTAGAGTATAAGATAGGTAATACTAAAGGCACTTACTTGCTTGCTAATTGTAATAGATTTAAGACCAGAAGAACAGTCTTAAAGTCATATTGACATAATATGTTTTTATTGTTACATAATATGTATTTTGCATTACTATTTAATAATTATTTATTTTCCATTCTATCTTTTCAACATGTTGAAATAACATGCAAATCGTGTATGTATGTACATACACAACTCACATTGTGTTCCAGCGCCATCTAGCGCCAACGATTAAACAATAATACGACTCTTATTTCCCCAAGTTAATTTAGTTCCAAGTTTACGCATCATGACGTACCGTATTGTATTGTAGCCTATTGGATATCGTTGTAGGCATTCCTATTGGATATTATTTGCTAATGTGTTTAATACTGTACATAAAAAATTACAATAATCTATTTCGTTGTTACCTTTGCAATAGATTTTTGTAAATCATCTTGAACAAAAGATATCTTCTTTCTGAGAGAAAAAGTCTACACCCATAAAATGTTAATAAATTGCATAAAATATGCATTTCTTTATATAACGGTATAAAAACTCAGCAGGCATGCATAATTACAAGTCATCATTACAACACATTAACTACTATTTGTTTTGTGTGAATGTGTATAGCAAAACTTAATTAAATAAAATAATATCAATGAGTTTTGTATTTGCAAGATTCTTTTTTATTTGACATTTGCAATAAGTTTTTGTGCAGTAACTTAACATCTCGCCTGCAATCCCTAAAGGGGTAGGCAGAGGAGTGTTAGAGAATAGAGTGGGTGGCAATAAAACAACTGATATTGTGTAAAATTATAAATTTACCATATAATATAATAGTTTACTGCACACTGAACTCTGTTTATAGAACAACAATAAGAAAATAATAATTATTATTACACAAAAACAGCAATAGGCATTGCACACGTTTTTTTATACCTGTTGTTGTGTAATTACCGCCGGGCCTTATCGCTCAAGTTGCGATGTTTTCCAGGCAACCTATGTGCATAGTGAAAATTAAAGAGTAATTTAAGAAGTAATCGGTGTAGGGTGTGCAGAATTTTAAAAGCACAGACTAAGGGCAAAATCATTAATAATCACAAAAAAAGTGAGAAGACAACATTAAGTTATACAAAATGGTGTTGAACACAGGTGGACAGTATATAGAAAATGAAGGAAAAAATAATAATAAATAAAAATTAAGGGTAAAAATATCGAAGAATACACATACATATAATTATTCCGGCTGGCCCGTTGGTGCAATAGTTAGTGAACCTGACTGTTGCGCCGGGGGTTATGGTTTCGATTCCCACTCAAAATAAATATTTGTATGATGAGCGCAACTTTTTGTTCTGTGTCTCTAAAATAAGTTAATACAAGCTAGAATTAGTAAGTTAATGTAATAAATAAATGTATTAAAACTAGTTAAGACACATTACAATCTACATAAAACTCTTAAACAAGTTTAATAACACAAGTTACATTAAAGCTTTAAATAAATAGGTATATTAATGAAAAATGTTAATGCACAGTTCTATTTTTCACAAAGTTATAACAAATACTATTATGTCAAGTGCAACACAAGGACATCATGAAAATATTCTAACAACTTAAGTTTGAATAAAGTACTCTTTGTTTCTACCATCAAATGGTATTTTACAATTGCTATGTATTTTATTTACACAGAATTAATATAAATACAAAATCGTTCGCCAACTATGCTTTCAAAATATATGTAATAGATCTCTAGCATGGTCAATTACAATATAACAATATTAATAAAATATTCAATTCTGATGTACCAACTCACCAAAAGTAAATATAGTGCTACTGCTTAGAGCAAATATCTTTAACCATCAAGTCAAAGGGTTTCTTAAAACATGGTTTTTTATTGTCAGCTGAGCAACCAACTCCAACACATAACATCCAGACAATTTCATATTAATAAAAATAAAATTGTACAAATTACTAGAATGGAAAGATGGAAAGAAATAAACGAACATAACATGTCCCTGGGGTTAATTAAGATTGTATTGCTGAAGCCAAATGGTTCTTTTATCAAGTTAGTCCACATTATAATCCTTGTTATAAATGTTTGCCAAGTAACGAAGTTAGTAACTAATATCATCACAAACATCTATTCATATCGTCATAAACAAATTCTTTAGTGTTTCATAAACAAAACTTCTTCCATACAAAAATTAAATTTGTATATTCCCTGGCTTATTCACATCTTTGATCGGTTCATTCAAAACCAATGGTATATCACCATTTGCATTCTTCGGTACCCATCCAGTGGCGTCCTCATCCATCTTCCTCTTTTCTTCTTTCACTCTCTCATACTCATCTATCTCCAGCTGATACTTTGGTGTGGTTATACCAAAGAAGCTTGCCAAAGACTCGCCAGCGTAGTCAACTGCATTTAATACCTTAGTACTTGATGTTGAAGCATAGTGAGTGAACCACGGAATCCATTGCAAAGTTTTCTGCAATCATCATAATAAAATTCATCATTGAGTGTCAGAATTGTATACAAAACAATATGAGATGTTAAGACATTGTCAACAGATTACTGAATAATGGTTTAACAATAATAAATTGTCAGTCCTATAGTCCTTAGACATAGCAATAACAGACCATCAGAAATGGAAAAAAATATGAATATTGCAACATAATCAACCTAATTTTGTCTAAAATTAGGTGACTAGATATACCAAGCATTTTATAACATTTTTAAAATTTACCAGTCTCACTATTTTCTTAGTCTAACTATACATTTCATTCACTGTCTCACTATTCAACATACCTAGCAGTGATTGTAATATAATTGAAGTTTGTATAAACTATAACCTACTTTCTTTTGGAATGTTGTATAAAAAGGTTTAAAGTGGAAATGTTTTTATTTATAGAATTAAGAAATTATTAATAAAGTTTTTTTGTTAATAAAATAAACTTCGTTGGTAGAATATTCTTCGATTTACTAAGACCTTTGTGGATTTTTTGTTTGAGCACACAGAGCACATAAATACATTATAATTAACCTATTATTACCAAGTAAGGAAGACAAAACAATGTCCGCTATTACAGTAACATCGTCTGTTGATTATAATCAACTCATACACTACAAATAAATTAACATAATTCATGTATTTTTCTATCTACTTATTATTGTGGCCGTATATAACTATATATACCGGATCAACAACATCTTCAGTTTTAGGTACACTTTGCAAATCATTCACTGTGACCTCATCCATCTCTTCTTCCACACCGTCGCTAAAGTGTAGCACCCGAATCGGTCTCTGAATGGTCACATGGATGGAATTATTAGTGTTGTCCTTATCGTTTTCCATGTTATTTTTAGCCTTACACACACTGTTCTAAAATAAAACTAAATTACAGCTTATGATATGAAATAAACACAAAATGATTCATTGTTTACGAATTTCTCTATAATAGAAATTTTGACATTGACGGTGGCGGTGTCAAACTTACACCTTTTTATAAGTTTGAAGCTATAAACCTCTTTTTTGGCGGATAAAATTATTTTTACAGTACATAAGAACGATAAAATTGTTTAAGTAAAATCAATATAGAAAGTCTTAAAAACTAAAGGCAAACAAATATTTTTTCTCAACAATACTAGTTTTTCAGTACCTACATAGTAAAGCAGATAATCGAGCTTTACAAAAATCATATTATTATCATGTCGATTTTTAAAGAATACGTTTTTATTATTATGTTACAAAATTTTAATATTAAACGTGTAAATAGAACATAGACAGAAAAATATTTTTAAACTACTTTATGGTGTAGTGCTAAGAAATCAATATCTATTCAGTATTGATTATTATATTTGTACCCTTGCGGTTGTTTTTTAACTGACTACATTTATTTAAAAAAAAATTGATTGTTTAACTTGATTTCTAAAGTTAGTACGATATGATAAGCAAAGATGATCAAAGAATACAATATGAAGCACAAAAAATCTCACAATAATCGAAATTTTCTTATATCGAATATCGATATGAATTATTTAATGACGTTATTCATTTCAATTGATGTGATTGAAAATTATTGATGTCAAAATTGTGGAAAAATGAAAATAAATAAGCATTTAAAGATAATTTTAAGCAAAATTTCTATCTGCGATAGCATTCCTACGTTTTAGCATGTGTTTAATGTGAACAATGAGCTGGCAATTATCTCGCTCAGAGGTTTAGCCTTTTGATTCAGCGAGGTAATGCTG
>DWDU01005164.1:0-10197 GCA_018245575.1 Jemadia suekentonmiller
GCCGCGCGGCCGCGCCGCAGCGCCGCAGCGCCGCCGGCGGGGAGCCGCGGCCGCGCTGCGTTGCACTATTATTTAACTTTATGACGTTTCGGTTGCCGTCGTTCGGTTGCGTTGCTTGTATTGTGATTTGTCGTAGCTGATGTCTCGTGTTCTCGGTTCCGCGGTCGATCGTGAATATGAATAATTTTCAAAGGATGCCTTTTGTATTATATAAGTAGTAGTAAGTGAATCGTGCATAATTGTGAATAGCGATATGATTTTTTTGCTGTAGGATCTCCCGTGTCCTAAATATTCTCACTTCTCTTTTAGTGTTGAGTTAAGTATGTGTGCGATTTCACATTTATTTTTATTTCTATTCAAAAAGCATTTATATGGTTACGATAAATTTGTAATTAATTGTTATTATGTTCTGAAAATGAAATAGACATTATGCTAGCTTCTGACAATTTATTATATATTATATATGTATTTACGTATTCTTTATGTCAAAATGGCATGTCGCGCGGTGTTTTAAGTTGTAAAATCGTTATTAGTCGAAAACGTTGGCATAACTGTCGATGTACGTCTTATGGGTGGCGTACATTGAATTCAGCTTTTTATACAAACTATTGTAAGAAAAGTAGTAAAATGTTTATTTACAATAATGTAAAGTTATAAATATTGTCTATTACCACAATCCCCCGGCTCCATCCATAGTGCTTTTTCATAACCTGATAGATTTATGTGTAATGTAGGATGGAGTTTTACATTGTACATTGAAGGGAATATTACCTTCAGATTTGTTGTATTTTTCGAATTAAGGACTACTTTTGATGTTTGTGTAAAAAGCTTGTAGCAAAAAAGAATCTTCCTGCTGTTTTTTTTACTGTGGATGTACACGAATTGTATGTTTTGTAACATCAACATAACTGAATGAATTTTCTCTACTCTGCCTTTCAAGGAATTGATCAACATCACCGTTTGGCCTGTAATGCGATTTTTTTTAATTTCCCACAACAAAGCAATTGATATGCTCGTTACAGCAATTTTATAATTTGCAATATACGCATTATGTTCCGAAGACTGAATTTCTTGAAATGCATGTCAAGCGATGAATCCGAAAAAAAAATAACATTTTCATTCATGCAAAGGTATATAATGCATAGCAATGTTTCGTTACTTCAACCAATATTTTACATTATTGGAAAATAACAATTGGGAACACTTAAACATATTTTTAATGTAATATTAGTGCATAGATTAAAAAAAAACAACACTCGTGTGTTAACTAAAGAGAATATTGTACGAGTATTATAATGAAATCTCTTTATCATTAGAGATTAATGTCCAAATACACAAACGCATCCAACCCTTGGTCAGAGAGAAAATGTGACAATGTGACATTGTGACATAAAAAAAATTAATTTGGTAATTGTCTCCAGTCTCTCTCCGAGCTGTTCGTGTTTTATTAAGTACCGAATGACTAATCGTGTGATTAGACAAAGGAGGTCACGGCCGAATATCCCTTTATCAGAGCTGATCCTTCAAGTCACAGAAATTTCAAGTCCACCGTATTTTTCTCCGCATCAATTTGGATCGCATTTGTATATTCGGTCGGTAATTTTTATGTAGTACGGAATATACAAACAAAGAATATATTTAACGTTATACGTCCCGCGTGGATGGTTAAAAGAAAGGGCATTTATAGTTTTGCAATTTGTGTAGATACTTCGATTTTCCTTCAGTTTCCTGATCTATTCGTGTCTGTATAACGTTGTTGGCTATCATTCGGTTAATGTTATTATTTTGTGTTGTACATATTCTTATTTTATTAGTGATACTTCCAAAATTTGTTATCTTTCCAGTGAGATTAAGAACTCAGTCGAGTTACTTTTAAATACCACGTAACTAGATCTCTGTACAACAGACATAAACAGTTTTTGTCTATTTGGTGTTACTGGGTCTTTTAAATAAATTGTTAGTTTAAGTGAAACTGTTACAAACTAAAGTTTCAAAGTACCTTATTTTTTATGTTCTTTAAGTAGGTATATATAAACTACTTTTCATCACAATCTCACTGGTGGTCTATTCCAAAGCTTAAGTTTTCTATTTATTCTTACTTCTTTTCACTGCTTTATGCCAAAAAATTAGCGCAAAAATATATTACCCAGTAATAAATGTAATACGTACCAATCTCTTTTCTTATTTAGGTTACGAATGTCAGTGGATTGTGCAAGTCGCGACATAGGATTTGGACGTGACAGCCGTGAGCTCGTTACTAGCATTTCCGTTAGTAGGTAGGAAATTGTATGAATACTTAGATATAACAGTTTAGTTTTTTTTAAATCAGTAGGTACTAGCGGTGCGTAGTTGAAGTCAATTACAAACATGGTATTGAATATGTAAACTCTCAAAACCCTTTGGTTTAATATGTGGATTACTTCCCGTACGTCGTTCTCGCTTTCACAATTCACTGGCACTGTTACTCATTACTAATAGTAGAGTTAATGAGTAAATTCCATAATAATTATCGCTATAAGTGAGCCCTCCCTTGCTTGTAGATGGATTGTTTTATTAACAATGAATGTTACCTGGTCCTCCGCAGTTGCAACCTTCTCATAGTCAATGATGATTTTTAGCATTAGATTTTACTAATAAGAAAAAATACCTTGTTTTTATTATTTATTTGTTTCAATGGAAATTATATAGGTATATTTTTATTATTGTAACCTACATAGTTACGTTGGCTGTAATTTAATATTGATGTAAAATTAATATATGTATTTTTATTTCAAACTATCTTTTATTAAGCGTTTACAAAACGTGTGTCCTTCCGTATCCTTGTCTTAAGATAACGATAGTGGAGTTAATCAACAGGCAGCAGTCACGAGTGTAAACTGACTCCAGTGTCAGTCAACGTGACATCATACCACGCCCGTATTTCTCCGAAAAGGTAACCAACCACAGGAGTGAAGTACTCGCACTTTTCACCAGTTTTCATATTTACCACTAACTGTCCGCGAGTTCGTCCGCATGGAATTCTAAAATGAAAGTGGCCTAAGTTACTCCTTATTACATCAGATATCTGACAATGAAACTCGCATCAAAATCGGTTCAGCCGTCCCAGAAATTAGCCAGAACAAACAGACACAGGCAGGCAAAAATGGTAAAACATGTTATTTTGGTTTATGTACCTTGTACACATACATATACATTTAGTAAAAAGCGATTATACGAATATTACAAACCGACATTCCAATTGCATTTATCTGCATAGATGGAATACAATGAAAGCCTATTGGCATATATCAGTGCCAGCACAACACGACAGCCGCAGGTCCTCGGCAGTCGCAC
Organism: Jemadia suekentonmiller; assembly: GCA_018245575.1. NCBI lineage: Eukaryota > Metazoa > Arthropoda > Insecta > Lepidoptera > Hesperiidae > Jemadia > Jemadia suekentonmiller. The sequence goes on from DWDU01005164.1 coordinate 3,334, forward strand.
TTGCGACCAGTAGACCAAAGATCCCCAAACTTATTTCGTGTAATGCTCATGTTGAAAATCAGTTATTTCAACCCCCCCCCCATGTTTTTTTTTTTTCAAATTAAAAACCTCAATAACATATTTCACTTGGAGTTTAATTATACGTATATTCTAAACGAGACTTTTCTTATCAAAGAAACTAATAATAATGCAACTTTACCATATTAAGAGTAACTTTTATTCAAAATATAAGCCTCCAGCGCCCACAAGGGGGCGTTATCGCCCACTTTGGGAAATATTGCACTAAAGCAACAAGTCATTCTATAGGAGACTGGCCATTTACTATAAGTTATTTAAAATACCATTAAGGGTAAACAGGATGGTAGCAATAAACTGTTTTATCGTTTGCCTAGCAAGTTCTTATTTTACAAATGTTAAAGAAAAAACTTAATAGCAACACCGCACCGCATAATAGGAATAAGGGTAAGATTTAACACGCTAATGGTGTCACGGGCCAGACCGCTGCTGTCAGTAGAGATATAAAAAAATAAAACACCATACATAAGCCGTTTATTAACAACACTTTGAATAACATTTTGACGGAATTCATATAAAGACACAAATGACGACGAATAGTCATAAACGTCAATACACCTACATATTCACACATACTTACATACATGAAGACATCAGTAGATGAAACTGTTATGTTACCAATTAGTAAAACAGAAACAGTCATTTAACACATTATGGCGCGCATCGTTTCAACATGTCACTTGTATATATATATATATATACTGGTTATCTTCATTTTGAAACTTATGTCAAGAGAAAATTTGAACGGAAAAAACACGTACAAGATGTCGCTTCCCTTATGCTTATGTAAAGTAAAATAAAAATGTTACATATCACGTTCATCCACTCATGTATTTAAATGTATAAAATCCAAAGTAGAAACTGGAACATACAGTAACCCAGCACTGCAATATTTGAAAAGTCGTGTATACATACAACTAGAAAATATAATCTTTCAACAGCTAACATTACAAAATCTTTCTGTGCGAGTAATATAAATACTTACTTATTTTCAGAATGTTTAAATTTCCATAAAGTTCAACCCTCTTTTGTTTTATAATAAGTTTTGCGACAAGTTTACAAGTACAAGTTTTAATTAAAACCTATAAATAAATCTCAATTAAAGTTTCCCATTAAATTAAATAAATCCCCATTTTATACTGCCAATCCCAAACCATAATCCCATGGTAAATAAGACACACCCGTGAGGTAGTTGGCACAGTACAGTAATATTTATTGCTCCGTTTTAGTCACATCGTTTCATTTGTAATAATATGAACACATCCCGTTCGGGCACGCCTCATGTATAAAATTCGAGACCGAACACTTAATAACGAGTTTCTACGTAAGTACAACACACAAAAATCAAGTCTGCGCTTGCGGGGAATGCGCCTCACATCCCGACACCTAACTCCGCTCACCACTCTCGCCTATGACGCGTCTTCAAAATGTATGACAAAATTAAACAAACGCTTTTTATGCAGTTAGTACCTCGTGTAGTAACTTGTGTTGAGTTATATTAAATGTCGTAGGAAAGACAAGCAATAGTAAATTATTAGATGTCGTTTATATCCACTATTAATGATTAAGGTAAAATAATGTTGCAATAATTCCTGAATATTTTTTAAGACATAAGCGGATTATTGCAAGGTATACCTTAACTTAGACAAGAAGTACAAATAGTTCACTTTGTACTGCTCATACATTGCGCGTAGCTAGCCTCAGCAGTGGCGTAGCGTGGGGGGGAAGGGGAGGGGGTAGTGGAGGCTTTTATGCGACTGCAAAATATTTTTGGTCAACGACATTGTCATAACGTCAAACAGAAAAACTTTTAAAGGGGCGGCAGTAGTGGAACTCTTTTTTTTGCTCGTCGCAATACTCATAAGTCTTTTACCTTTCCTCGATGAGATTGTCAAGACATAAACTTTTAAGGGGTGTCAACATTTTCTCCCGCCCCCGGCGGCTGAAAAAGACGCTACGCCACTGAGGAACTCAAATATCCCTCAAAGTGTTCCTTCCTTATTATCGTATTTCAAACAACTTTACAATTGTTACAAATCCAATTGACTACACGATTGTTACGAAAACTAGTGATGAATAAAAACACTGTTTGCGCAACAGAATTTACTTTATAAAAACAAGACGTTCTCGTAACATCAACATTGGGTTGATTATATATAGAGTACAAATTTTAAAATGCTGCTAGAGCTTCTAGGCACAAACAAGTACATTTCCTAAGTAAACATTTTGACTTGACCACAGTGAAAATCAGCCAAACAGGCAATGACAAAAAAATTGCAACTTCAGTACATTACATTCAACCACAAATAAAACTAGTTTTAATGTCTGAATATAGTCAAAAAATAATCGTGTACCAATTTTCAGAATACAAATTGTACATTACAATTGTTTAAAAGTGGACATCTACTGCGATGGTAGTCTGGAATTGAACCTTAGTATAAAAACATGGGAGGATTAATTGAATGTAGATGAAGATGATAACGATGACGACAATGTTGATGATGACGAAGACGATAATAGGCTTAATATTAAAAATAATTACAGTGGTCACTAAAACATACACTGAACTGATTCAGTAATAGTTAGTTCAGTTTGGTGTTAGTAATAACTTGGAATTGCAATATGGAATTACTAGATATTACAAGTTACCTTTTGGTTATTAAAATATCTATTGGCGAATCTCAATTATTACAGCTATAGCTAACTTCATCAAACCCATTGTTTCTAAAAAAACGTTCACAATAAACACAGCTGGCTTATACATACATATTCTGTAATTACCACATTACAACATAATAGGTATATATTTCCTGCCATAATTGAATATTTAAAATATTTACAATTTTATACAGCTCAAAATATCAGTGTGTGTGTTGAGGATATATTGTTATGAAACTTATGTACTGAAGCACTGTGGGAAGTTCTTTCTCCTGATAATGGCCGCTGAATGTTCTAACACTAGCACACCAAATACTGCTTGTACGCTGATCACATAGAACTCCATCCCATGTGTTTCTATGATGATTCTACAGTAGTAGCAGATATCCTCAATCCCCCTTCCTAATTAGCATTATGTTCATTTATATATTTTATGTAATACCAGTTTTATAACTAGACTCATACCACCAGTAACAAGTTGTATTCAGACATATGTTGGCTTATTAATTGTGATGTACAGTAACTCAAAGAACACATACAAAACAATATTGTCATTTACATAGGGTTTGGGTCTTATATAGTACATAGAACTATGCTATTCAATTGAAGTGAACAAACACAATTACATCATTCAAATTTCACAGTCAAACAACACTATTAAAGTTGCAATAAAAATACTCCATACAACTGTTGTTAGAGATATAATTATACTCCAGAATTAGTATCTTCCAACTTGACTATGAACTACACCTCTAAATAATACGGCACAAGATGTTGCAATAAATGTAAGCTTATTGTAAGCTCTACAATAAAACAAGCTACTAACATTGTGTTTGCAAAAAGTAAATAAACTACTTTTCAATAATGTAAAGTACAGATTAAATACGATAATTCAATTGACACACCCTGCTTACCCCGTAAGGGACCTTGCCCGATGATGTAATAATAATACAAATTTCAAAAGTATATATATTATGACAATTTCATTTCCTTACATTTACACAAAGTCTAGTAAGCCTGTTAGATGGTAGTGATTTAATTGTTGAATTCTCATTTAAAGGTTTCAGAGGCTAACCACTTTAAGACACAAGGCATTCCAGCATATTTCTCACATGTAATCACATATTTGTGACTATCTCTAATTGGACAATTTATGTACATAACACACACAGCATATGTGCATAAGCACATAAAAAATACATAACTAATAAAGTTTTATTTTATACTCACATAATTTAACAGGCAATGTTTTGCCCTTAATCTATAACACCTTGAACTTATAAAACATTTATATGAAATATAATGTAAATTATCTATATTCTGTTATATTGTCTCTTTAAGTAGAACAATGTTAGACTAACATTTAATTTAATATAATGATGAACATTAAGTGATCTTGTATAATATTTTATCACTACCTCAAATACCCATCTCATTTTAAATATTTTTCCCCAGCAATATTTTAACTATAGTTTAATACAAAAATAAAAATCATTGCTTGAAGACATTAACAATCCTATTCAAATTTATTATTCATCTGGCATCTTATCTGTGGGAAAAATTAATAAAGAGACTTGCTATATTGGGTATTGGCATTCATAGCAACCACACACTTCTTCTCACAATACATGGAGTTATACTTCGAATTTTATTTCGGGGCAGTCACCCCTACTATCGAAGTTAGCTACGGACTCCTGTGCACCAATTACCGAACTACACAGTTTGAACAAAATCTCCAATTAAAGCCTAAAGCATCAACATACAGTGTCAAATAACAGGTAACATACAATTTTAATAACATTGATTATATTGTTTCTATAGATAGATACATGTTCATTCAGCTACATCACCAGCTTACCATGAGCTTGAGAGCTTCAGAAGTTACAGCAACTGTTGGTTTTACGGGCTGTCTTGTAAAAAGCTTTACTGTGCATAGAGAGGCTGTCAGACTTAGCCACCAAATCATCTAACTTTTCTCCTCTATCTAGAACAGCCTTTATAGTATCGTGCAGTATTATTTTCGTTTCATCCAAGTCTGTTTGGATTTTAGTTAATGCATCAGCCTCTTGCGGGTTCTGGTACTTGGCCAAGTATTGAGGTAGTACAGGGAAGTCAACCGTGGTTTCATTACCCATCGGCCAAGAGCTGGCTGGAACTCTAGCTGTAAACTCATCAAGAATTTTTGTGATGAGGGTATGTGCTACTCTGTTAGGGTATTCATGGTCTGATATAAACACTCCGGCAAGGTTATCTGCCCTCACATACGCCTGCAACATGTATTCACCTTCCTTGACAGACTGCCTTGATGCTTGTTGAGTTCTCTCCACTATTGTTTTGCTCACAAACGTCATAAACTCTTGGATAGAACCCCTCTGAAAGAAGCTGAAACTCTGCAAATCATAGGCCGCTTTCAGGATTGTAGCACTGTTCACTCCTTTGTAGAGCACAGCAAGTGAGTATACCCTCACCATTGTCAAGGATCTTCCTTATTGTGTTGCTTAGATACAGTACTGTAATCAAAAAATTTATATTTTTACTACTTAATGGAAATTACCAAAGTGTGTATAAATTCAGCTAGTATTCTGCTGGATTATAAAGATCTACAAATCTTTCTATAACATCCTGACAGTGAGGTTATCTAGCTAAACATAAAGCAGTCACAGCCATCCTCAGACATTCATATAATTGGAGATTACATGCTACATTATTATAGTGAAATGTTAAACTACATACATCTTCACGCCAGGTTCCTTACGGGGTAAGCAGAGAGCATTGAGTGCCAAAAAGGTGAAACTTTTTGTGAAATATCAGTAAAGTTCTACCATCAAGTTTACATTAAGTACATACATTCCACTTAACACTGACCCTCGACATGCAAATGTATAGAATACAATCAGACAAACTGAAGAATAATGATCATATTGTCATATATGTACACCACCAAGTGTTAAGCAAGTGAAGTAATAACACTGATAGTTCATCACCATGTATCAATGTGCAAAAACATGGGACTTGAACATGTTAATTAATATTAAAACCATTCAGTCCAGTCAGGCCATCCCCAATAAACTTGTGTTGGTACATGTGTTTGTACATCATAACTGGTGTAGTCATCAATTGTTTTCAACTTGAGTAATTTCTAATCTCCATCATTAATCCCATTATAACAAAACATTTATTTGATACAGCATATCAACTCTATCCGAGGAACACTAGACCAGTAAAAGTTTACTGTTATTTCCTTGCTATTCCCTACTTTCCTATAAAGTTAACAACAAGTTGCCATAAAGTATAGCTACTCACATCTACACAGTTGTAAGTCATTATCCCAAACATGTGGTGAACTTCTTCACCATGTTAGTTAAGCAACAATACACATTTTTAATGGTGACGGTTGATCATAATCATTAAAAAAAATAGCAAGAACCATTAGTATTTCAAAATACTGGTTAGCATTAACACAGGCCCTATGTAGCCAATATAATTTGCAGTGGCTAGAAAACATATGTACAAAATGGGTCTAATGGCCATAATTGACCAGAGCCTTATAAAAACGGTAAGGATGAGTCACAACAACATTTATTGTTAGTAATAATGAATGACTTGATGGCATTAGTAATAATGTAACCACTAGGGTAGAAGATATAATTTACAGCAACTTATTTCTCATATTGGATTAGGAATTATAAGTTATAATTTGGAAGTATTTACTAAAAAAAAAAAGCTAACAATATCCCATAACGGGCAACGGTAATAATAGAAAAACCATTCAGGTGAAGGATCTCCTAAGTTATAAGCTTTAGGTAAAAACTTTATAATTTTAAAACTGAACGTCAAGTTTAGAACACGACAAAATAAATTAAAGAATAAGGAATCATTAAAATTAACATTTGTAGCAAACAAAGTTCCCAGAATTAATGTATACATTTTTTTGGATAGAGCCAGACATACATTATTTTTTTATATTGTTCTTTTTCGCAGACTAAACTTGCGTAATTAAAATTATTACGAATAAAGAAGTTTTATTAAGCTATCAATGTAACGCTACAAAATAGTACTACCCTGTAGCTATCACATTATTATCTTAGTGTAAAAAACAAAAAATAATAAGTACGATTTAGTACACGCAAA
>DWDU01005165.1:0-10196 GCA_018245575.1 Jemadia suekentonmiller
AATAATTTAATTCTCAAATCCAATCATGGGCGCCTCTAGGATAATTTTTAGGTTCTTACTAGGATAAGTACATAGCACAATATCTCAACCATTACAGATTTCACGTGGTTTTTTTTATTTATTATACCTGATTTTTTTAAATTAATAGGTCATATTTAAAAGCTATACCTCGCGGTTTAAGATTTCAGAAGTTTCTATATACATCAAATTAAAATTATATTCGTATAAATTAATAAATGAACATAATTATTACATTTTATGATCAACATAACATTACAATGATAATATAAGTAACTTTAATATCACCTGCGAATGTTACCCTCAGGAATGCGAAGTTTTTTTTCGTTCTTCATTATCCCTTAATTTCTAAGCGTTCCCACATGACATGTGTCACGCGACTATAATTAATTATGTATAATCAAGCGGCAATAAAGCTTATACAATTCCTTGCGTTTTGGTTGAGTTAAAAATATAAAAATGTATTGGGTAATAAAATTATAATAATATTAAAGTATAACATAATAAAATTATGAAAAAATAAGTATGCACATTTGCATTAGAGTATATAGGGAATACAAAATTATTCACCTGTCTCGACCTTGTCTTGAGGTCAGATAGTTGCTGACAGGGCAGTTAGATATCTCGTATACCTATAGGTATACATTGGTGTATTTAGGAGATGTAGGCACATCAGGACTATGAGTACTGAGATATTTAACACTCAGTGCTCTCTGCTTAGCCCGTGATGGACCTGGTATGACAATATGTCAATAAAATCGAATATCCTACTTATCTTGCGTACACGAAACTGACCCGTTGGTACAATGGTTACTGAACCTGACTGTTGTACCGGGGGTCGTGGGTTCGATTCCCACCCAGAATAAATATTAGTGTGACGAGTACAAGTATTTGTCCTGTGTCTGGGTGTAAAAAATAAAAAAAATATTTATATGTATAGAACGTAGTTTACCAGCGATCCGCCTATCATGCCAGAAGCTCTCTTGACGCTTTGGCACCAGATGTTCGTGTGTGGAGATGTCCCGAGTTATTAATATTAGGAAACATATCATGTGTTATGACAAAGCCAAAGTATATTCTAGTCACATTTCATATTTGCAGTAACGTTATACACTTTCCCCGAATGAAAAGCCATGCGATGTTTCAATGACGTTTTTCCCACAAATTGATTTTCCTTGAAATAGCACATCATTACCACTTATGAAATCACTTCATTAATTTGTGGAGATCCCGAGAATTTGAGTCAAGTGATAGGGTTTTATACGATAGAATTGTATTTAACCGCGTGAGATATGTCTGATAATAAATGGTTACAATACGAACATAATCATAATGTATTAACATTTATCAATGAATATCAAGCTACAACGATAAAGATTTATTCCTTATCTGTCTTTTGTTCGACTGTTGAGTTTCTCTTTGCCTGTTGGGTTTTCCTCCTTCACAAAACATTTAAGAGTGGTGATTATGGAACAAAGGCTGCAAGTTTATAGGAGACAAACCAAATAACTCCTCTGTATCAACAGGCAGACGAAAATGATTCCATTATGAAACTTTTGACGCAAGACTAATGACGCGTATGATTTTTGCATGTTTTTTTTTCTGTTATTCTGTATAATTAAAAACATTAGAAAATTGCAATATATTATCCTCTGACTGCTATTGCCCGGTGAATACTATTAATATTGAACATGATAGACATCTGTCGGCCGATACAGCAAGTTACGTTCAAGACATTTTCTACCAATTAACTTCCACGTGTAATAACAATAAAAGTGTCCAATTAAGTGTAATAATAAAATAATAATCGTACATTGGTGTCTAAGGTTTCCTTCCTTTTAATTGTTAAGGATTATTTCAGTACTGAGGTAGAGAAATACTTTTGTATATTATCAGGTTTTTGTTTGTCTAATCATTTTGAGACTACATGTTATTTCTATGGGTTATTAGGACTATGTGTTTATAAATCATAGAATCTTTTTTCTTATGTAAAAGTCAATAAATAAATATTAAGCATGTGATATCAGACGATAATGTATCTACAGTGTTTATTTATAGGGCTGTGTTTGTAGGAAACTGTAATTATTTGTAATAAATAATAAACTTAGCCAATAATGGTGATATTAACGGAAAATCTTGTTGACGAAACGTTACCATTTTGCACTCGCGTATGGTTCTACATATAATGTCCTGTAAGGCGTGAGCAGTGGTAGCAACGCACTTGGCTAGTGTGTAAGTAGCCTTAGTTCTTGTGAAACAGTGCTACAATGATAGATGGCGTTGATGAGAATGATGAAGAGTAAGTGGTCACTGTGTACGATATCATATATATCCACAATCAACTAGTGCCAAACTCATCCAGGCAGATTGCCGATTGACTTGTGTCTTATACGGCGATGTATTTTGACCAAAATCTGGGCAAATTGTTGCAGTACAATTAAGCCCGCATAATTAAAGCCTTAACGACATGAAATAAACATAAGGCAGATTCCGAGTAGGCACGGAGCGCAACTTTGTTTGTCACAAGTTAATTCATTTAATTGGCAGGTTCTTGTGTATGGAGCGCTATTTGCTTTGTAAATGCGTAATACAACATAAATCATTCTTTACTGCTTGTAATTACGGCTTGATTTCATTCGATTTGATTAGTTACACTTGAGTCCTACTATTGGTACCGTAGCAAATACATATACTTAAATTTATCTATTATTTTAATTGTGCGCAAGTATGAAGAATGCGACGAATGTATAAGAACCACGTGGGGTCTGTAAGGACAGATATATTTGGCAGTACGTGTTCTCTAGCTACCCCTTAAGAGATCATGTGTGAGGATATAAAAATACTAAATTTCGTAATATCATACTAAATTATTATTTTACTCAAGTATTTTTTCTTTATGTATTTTATTAATAAGTTTGTCATGTCGCATTTGGCCAGAGTGACAGTTTAGACTTATCCGTTTCGTTCAAATATATAAAATAAAGATAAATATATAAAATATAGATAAAATGGCAGCTGCTGATGATGATAAATAAGTTAATATTTCAAAAGTTTGCTGTAATTTTCGATTGCGCTACTCTAGACAACAAAAGTCGCAAGTGTGTTTGTTAATAGCATAATAATAGCTGTAACGACGAAGCGAGAGCTAATCGAGTTCCCCGAGTAGGGGTGTCTCTGGTGTCGGCGCGTAGGTACGATTGCTTATAATTGTATAATCACGGGTCGTGACACTAAGACCATTCGCGACCCTACTTTGTTCTCTGGGTTTTTACGCGCACACAACCAACCATACACACACGCATTGGTTCTCTGCTGTGGCTGTGAATTATGATGTCAGACGACCAATATTTCCTTTGATTATGTAAAATTAGTTTTGATTAGTTTGTGGAAATACAGGTATACTTAGTTCAAATGAAATAAGCAATATAATATGTATAATATAAAATAATTATGTTAATAATTGACTGCCTCGTTGGTCGAGTGGTTGCAAGCGCGATGCTGATTCTCTTAATCAGTCTTGGGTTTGATTCCTGGGTTGAGTACTATTGGATTTGTGTAGTTTAGAATTTCAATTGATTTTTTTAGTAATGGCTCGGAGTTTAGATTTGTGCCCGGTGTATGGAAAAGGGCTCACTTCCTACTCCTTTGAGGGACGTAAACCAAACTGGTGAAAGGTACGGGTGTACTCCATTGCTCTGCCTAGCTCATCGGGAATTACATGTGTGATATTACGTGTGGATATCGAGTGGTACAATATTAGTAAAGGCACTGCATAACAGTGGAATTTTCAGACAAAGCATCGGAACAGAATCATATTTAATTTAACATTAGTTGACGCTGTAAAAAAAAAGTTAAACTATTTTATACTAACCATATTTTATTTAAGCGGTCACTTGAAAATAACAATTCTTAGGGATTACGTTAAAATTACTACCTAATTGCTTGGCACAATAAAAAAATATTCGTAACGTTTTGAAAAAAGCTCGTGTCGTTTTCAACGAAATATAAATTGCCAACACTAATTTTTAACACACGACAAATACCGAGTGAAATGGGAATGAACCAAATGAGCCATCGCCGGTATAACGCTGTCGAGTATAAAATTAACAAATCGCCATAATTTACATCGTAAATTATGCCTTAATAACATGGCCGCTTATCTTCAACTAAGATATCTACTACTGAAAACCTTCACGCAAATAATGCAGTACGAAAATGGACCTTAATGTAACAACATTACGGTCTAGTTCACTCCAAGCGAAGTTGACATACGTAAATAATAAGTTGGTATGAGCTGGTAATAAAACAAAAGGAATGATACGTGCAAGTTAATTACGGTCAGAAATGTAATTAGGTCTAATCAAATAACGTAATCTTGTGTTTATTTTTTTTTCTGTACAGCAAAACAATTTTGTAGTTCAGTTTTTTTTATCAGCCAGCATTCGCAATAGATTGTAGGTAATTGTAATGATGTTTCATGTCTATTATTATGTATATAAAACGTTCATTTTATTTAATCTAAATTTATATCTATTTACATATTTAAAGATACATATAAAAATTCATGTAGAAAATATGCAATGTATTATGTTTTTCAGTTAATCTATTTTTATGGCAACACCTAATAGGTACCATTATGAATTTTGTTATACTTATTTTTGGCGAAATCATGGAGGTTTGACATAGATAATATATGTTTGTTATTTGAATAATACTATATACTCAAGAATATATAAAACGTGTAACTAAATCAATATATATTACTACCAATTTTTGCGTTATGTATATTTTTGTATGAACAATAGCCAAGTAATTAAATTCTTGTTCTTTTTTAAACATTTAAACACACAATAGATTCTTTAGTTTTTATTTAATAATCAAAATGTGTCTAATTGTCAAATGTATGAGTATAACATATTGTGAGTTGGGGGGATAAAATTATAATTACGTGTGAAGCTATATATATCAAAACATAAACGAAACTTGTGTATTTTTGGAGTCATTTCAGAGTTTATATTTGGGCCCGCTGTATGGCAATAGCCTCATCACCTATTCCATAGTGAGACATAAACGTAACTGATAAGAGTGACAGTGAGTAAAGTAAAAATATTTACACACATAATATGTATTTCGCGTGGTCACGACATTTTGTTTCTCGGTTTCTTGCATGATATATTGGTATGCACCGCATAGGTATGGATTCGGGAGTTTAGACCACTAACGTAGCTTATATCTAAGGATTTTAGGCAACATTGCCTTCTGGAAGGGAAAATCTGTCTTTATAACTTTAGTACGGTCACGTCAGAATTCTTCGCGGGGTACGCAGATAACATCATTGCTTTAATCTAACCCTATACACCTCAGATACTTCTCAATATCTTCACTCCTCATAATCGCATCGGTTTTGAAAAATTCTGACTCTCACCAGAGATAAGAGTTCCCAATTTTTTTATCTATTTCCATCTTAGTAAATACAATATGCTGTCTAGGACAGTTTAATCAAATTCTTTTGTACAAATGGAATATACGGATTATAGCAATATTTTGTGTATGTATTAATTTTTCTTCAGTATATGAATGAAGAGCTGAATAATGAAGTTACAGACATTACGTAACGGGTTCCAAGACGACGTTTAATTGTTTCAATTTGTAAGTATCTTTTTAATTCGTACGTACCTACTTCTTAGGTCTTGTTATATATTTCATTAAGAATATCCCGGGTGGCATTAAAATCAGTAGTGCATGTCATCTCTTTTAATATTACATGGATTATTTGGCGACAATTTTAGTATCACAATGGAGTCCGAACATCCATTAAACAAATGTGACGTCCTTTTGTCACATTCATAAGTTGCAAATTTTTGTGATGTAACGCAACATTATGCTTGTAATCCTCGAAGAGATAGGCAGAGGAGTGTAGTGCACTCCGTTTCCCCAGTTATTTATACGCCTCATCGTGAAATAGCTAGAACCAAAATTCAAATTCAAATAGCATTTATTCAAAATTGGTTTATTCGAACACTTTTTGTACGTCAAAATGAAACTACCACCGATTTGGAAAATTCCTCGCTATGGATAAGAAGCGGCGAAATAAACTCAATAAGTGTGCTTATGTATCTTTTAAAATAAGCACTTATGTTACAATATAAACTTATTTGTTGTGGAGTTACAGTTACATTACACCAAGGATGGTTATCATTTCAATAATCATTTATTTTATAATAGGCTCTTTTTCCAAGAATTTTTTTAATAAAGGACTTTATTTTTTAATTTGAAAGGTTAATGACGTCTTTTGGTATTTTGTTGTGGAAGTGAATACCGTTCCCTGTGAAATAGTGAGACATGTTTCGTGGTGTAGGCAATTTATCCTTATTTCTTATATTACAATTACCTCTACTGTTATTAATTCAGACCCCGAGCCCCTAATGCGAAATTGGACAAGTAATTTTGTACGATATGTAGGTCAACAATAATAAAATTTAAATTAAACGCTAGCTTAGAATTCTTAGTAAATAAAATGTGGGTATATCTCAATATTAGTTCCGTTATATGCTAAGCGAGTCCGCCCGTTTTATACACTGTATTGTTTAATTGAATAACATATTCCTTGTTTTATAAAGGACATTACATTGCTTAAGCGTTTAATATATTAATTTATAATCCTTCAACACAAGTATTCATTTACTGTGAGGAACGATTGATTCGATTAAGGATTTCATAAAATTACAAAACATACATATTTACTATAGGTATGTTAATCTATCGAGATATATATCTGTGTGCGTAAATCTTGTTTCATTAAGATTTTTTGATGTTTTTTGATAATAATAAAACTGTAGTCAATATGTTTTAGACACGGCGCTTATCATGATCGTGCCTGTTTTTTTTTTACTTTACACTTTAGTTATAATATAAGTAGTTATAATCGGCCATTACAATTACGCAACAATTAAAACAGCGATCTGTTATAATTAAGGCAGCGGTCGCCAAACTTTGCAGCGGTGTTTTTTAATTTTAATATTCTACGAAGTCCCAAATTAAATAAATACTTATATTTTATATATGAATTGTAATAGTAGGCACTTATAATGTACACTTTAAAAAAAGTTGTCTTAATTGTTCGTAACATCACGCTTATAATCCCGGGAACGTAAGGCTGAGAGGTGTAATACATTCTCACGTTTAACCAATGACGTTTAAGCCTCAACATTAAATAGCGGTTAAGCCTATTACAATACACTGGGCATACATTCAGATTCCCGACCCGAAATTTGAACCCAAGACTTCTTAATCAGCAGTCACGTTTACAACAACCAGAACATTGAGGCAGGCTGTCGTAATTGTACTTTGAAATCCAAAAAAGAGTCCCTTAATATGATACAATCGGGTGAATGCAGCCCAATCCTGTGATCTCATTGTGATCCATTTTTTCCCGAACCCGAGCAGACGGGTTAAAGAGGTTAAATGGCTCCATGTAACATATTGAGTTTTTCCGTTTTTTTCGTTTCTTATTTTTCTATATTAAAATGACAGAATAAATTATAAATTAACTATTAATTCGATGTTCAAACTTTATAATAAAAACCGTTAGTGATATATCATTACATGGCATACAACTTTACATGTGCAATAATACGCACACAGAGACACACCCGCACACACAGCCATATATACAGGGACACACTCGCACACAAAGACATAGGTACATACAGGGACACACACCCGCACACAGAGACATACATACAGGGACACACCCGCACACAGAGACATACATCCACCGTATTCGAGTACAATCGCACCGCGTTCACTATAATTGTGTGCAATGTAGCAATTACGTTACGTTAGGAGAATGAAAATAAAAAGATTTTATCAAATAATTAGTTACTACATTACACGGCTTGTCGCTGCCAAATAAATACAATGGCGCGATGATGCAAAATAATATTTAGAGCGATGTTGGTTTAATATACGTATATACAAGTATACGTAACATCACGCTTGTAATCCCCGAAGAGGAAGGCAGAGGAGTGTAGTACACTCCAACGTTTCATCACTTACGTTTACCTCCCACTATGGAAGAGGTGGTGAGCTTATTGTCATATCTATATTCCAGGCTGCTACTAGAGAATCTAAATAAAAAAATCTGATACTGCCCGATCTTTGATGTGAACCCAGGACCTCCCAATTAGCAGTCGCACATGCGACCATCACAACCAACGAGGCAGTCAAGTATATATATATACAAAAATTATGCATTTTTAAAAGTCGAACGTCATATTCACAATTGTGATGTTCATTTTTTTAAATAAAATGTTGTTGCGTTCCGTGTCTTTCAACTTTCAATTGTCAACAAAACGCGGGATTTATGTCGATAAACATTGCACAGAAAATTATCATTTACAAGTAGGTACATACTGACAAACATAGGTAAGACGAATTTAACTAAATATGTTTTTAATTTACATGTAAACGAAATCACAATGTGTGTTGTTTTATAACAACTAATTTAATAACGGTCGACACTAAGACGTTCCGTTAAGTGTATTAAACATTTCATAGAACACATCTACATATTTATAATTAAAAGTAACACGAAACGAAGTGATCGTTCACAAAAAAAAAACAATCTACAGATAAACGACTTCTGCGTTGTATCACGTGTTTGTTAAATTGCAATAATTTATTAGTCCCACGCACAACATATACGAATGTGAGCGGTGTACTTGGGGTGTGCAAAAACCGCGGGAAAACACTAACTTTCACCGTCAATTATAGATGGCACTGTGATAAGGTTATGCGTGGGCATGCGACTGTTCTGTCGCGACGCGCGAGCTCTAACCCTCGAATTACGGGGGCCGAGGTGACGTGTTCGTGTTTCCACTTGATATTTATTACACGCGAAGTTCAGTTTTGTTTATTTTAAATTAAAACTACGTAACTGCACCGCGGCGTCAATGTTCGTTATTTAAAATTCAAATTGAAATTCTTAGGCAATTGTGTCACCGATCAGCCTCCTCAGTTTTAATGGAATCTTTGAATCGTACGGTTGTTTTTATAGGATAAAATTTTACCTATTCACAGAAAAAGTGTTATCCATCTGTAGCTATTTGAAACAGTATGTTGAATGTTATGAATACAAGAACACTGTTAATTTGATTCAATCATAATGTTTTATTCACTGTATTTAATTATGTAACGTATTTCCGTTCTCATACATAAAATTATAAGCACACACCAATCTTTGATAAACTAATAACAATAACTTGTTTTTTATCTTCGGCTGGTATTATACAAGTGTCCCTGTAACATTAGTAAGATTAGAAATCTTTAGTATTAACATATAGATGTAGACATAAATATATTTATTAAGTTAATAACAAGTATTAATTCTTTATTAATATCATTCACAATTAATTAATGTTTTGTGATTAATATGATTAAAACAGCCATTACATTAGTACCACAGCGTGCACCAACTTCCGATTGATCACAGAACATGTTATCTCGCTCATACTTATGTAACAACAGCTTGTATACCTCATAAATATAAATTCTCACCTTGACTTATGCGCCGGTCACTTTGAATGGCAATCAGTCGATTAAGTCGTTCACCAGATATTAATTGTATAAACCAGGCTGCAATCGTGACGTTCTAGACCAATAGTGCAATAAACGCTGTCCGAGTCGCGTGAATAATTCTCATCTTTAATAGCGTATATTGAACATTATAATTCATTTTAGAGTTCATTCCAGGTTACATTAGGTGAGATTTTATTAGTGAGGTTACATTAGGTGAGGTAATGTTAGTTGAGATTAGTTCGGGTTGGGTTTATCACTGGGATGTTTCAATGGGACGTAATTGTAATATAAATAAATAAATGAATATAAAACAGCATTATTTGTTGTAAACTATGTATATAAAAATGTATGGCGACGTAACCATCAGCCTGTCTAAGTATATTGTTAGACATAGGCATCTCTTCAGAAGTTTTTGTCCATTATCCCCACGCTTGGCATGCGTATGTCTGAAGAACAGAGGAAGGCAAAAAGAGTATCATTTGGCACAAATTATATTGTCATTATTACATATTTTTGGACTAATTACTGCAAGTGATGAGGATTACACAACACTTAATATATGTACAACATTTTGTATACACTGTTCTACACTCCTCTGC